>OY757904.1:27383753-27498753 GCA_963585895.1 Sepioteuthis lessoniana
ACGAAGGATAGCAGTATCTTTTATTTCATTTTGGAATTTATTTTGGTTGAGGCTTCTGGGTTACCAGTAGTTTTTATTTATTAGTAATGAGTGCTCTAAGCTCTTTAATACCAATTTATTGTTCTTTTTGAAATATCTCATGCCCATGAAACTTTTGCTTAGCCTTTGGTTCTAGTTGAATGTGTTTCTCGCCAAGAGCTCTGTGATTGGTTGATTGCTGTTGCTTATTGGCTTTGCCCTTCGTTCAACAATGGCATAAAAGCTCACCTTCATATAGGACTCAACTATTTTTCTGGATTTAAAAATAGTTATGTTTCATTAAAATTTGATTTTCATTATATCTGTCTTTCTTTTGTACGTGTCATAAGATCTTAAAATGCGGGGTGGTTTTCTTGGTAGTTTAGGGATGTAATCTTGGTACCTTTAGCCACACAGTCATCATGTTGGGCCTCGTCTCAAGATCTCCCTGTGGTTTCTATATTTATGACATTTAAAACACTTGAAACACGAAGGGATATACTGTTGTAACATTTTCGGCAGTATCCAATGGTCAATTCTTGAGGAATTATTGATTTATAAAATGTCATCGCGTATGTGTGTTTGTATTTTTTCGCAATCATTTTTTATGGTTATCCTATAATAGGTAGCCCCTTGTTTTCATAAGGCTGTTGTATTTCCTCTGGTGTAGCTAAGGATAACTCCTTACTTTCTATAACTCCCTTTGAAGTATTGCGTCTACCCAGCGGGAAAGCCTTGCGTTTAAATTGTGGAAAGTTTTCATTTTAATTTAGTTTCCTGCATGTTTTGTGTTGTTTAAATCCACGATTAACAAAGCCGTTGTTTTACTTTTTTTTACAGTTTGCGGGTTACCACTGCAGTTTTTCTTTTCTTCAAGCAAATTTTTTCAATTATTTCAATGCAAAAAAAAACTCAGGAAATCTGATGTTTTATTTTCTGAATTAGATTTAGAAAGACTACGTTTTTGTTTTTTGTTTGTATTTTCCATATTTATTGTTTGTATATTAACTTTTCCAGTACTACACCACCCACCACAGATTCCAAAATGTGTAAAGAATTTACGAAGAGGGAAACCCATTCGACTTGGTTTAGATGGAGATACATCAGCCAGTATACTCTCGTCCGGGGTGAGATTCCATGCTTCTGCTGATTTGGGACTTTAAGAATTCAAAAATCTAGTGATTGAAGTTTTATTTCTCTCAGTGTAATTGAACCTTGTCCAGCGTCCTTTAGACTCCTTAAAAAGAAAATAGCTTTAAGTACATGTTTGCCAGTAGAGTAATTTGAGGAATACAAGTATAGGTGCTTGAGTTTGACATGACTTGTCAATTGATAAGGCTTCTCCGACCGCCCGTCTGGCCCAATAAGAAACAACGTGGCGTGTGGCTGCTAACGTTATCACAATGGATGCCAGGTGAGGGACTACTCAGCTACAAGTATCCTGTACACAACCATTACGGGACATAAACCACGACCAGCAAAAAGCCCCTCTGAGAATGATATTACCTTTTTATCGAGGTGCAGTCAGCGTAGTTTAAATACGTGGCTGACATTTTTTTCTCAAAACGTAAACTCTGATTTATCTGTTTATTAATCTGTTGTAGCACCAAGTAATTAACGAGATTAAAACTTGTTAACATTTTATTAAGTTAATACTTCTTTAACAGAAGTTTTTCTTCTGATATATGAATTATAATGCATAAATCTTAAATGTTTAATATAAGATAGACTTTCTTTCCCAGGAAATCCTGTAACCCTCCATAAGATTTTTATGTATCTGATGACACAATCCGTACAAGTGGATTGTTCAAATAAATAATGGCTTAAAATCTGTTGTGTTTTATTTCATATTAATTATATATATATATATATATATATATATATATATATATATATGTGTGTGTGTGTGTGTGTGTGTGTGTGTGTGTGTGTGTGTGTGTGAAGTAAAACTCAACAGATGTTAAGCCATCATAAATCCATTTCAACAATCTCTTATATATAGCAGTAAGTGTGTACTTTATCTGGAGAGACAACGTTAATATCAGTCTACACAGTTTTAAATTTAAAAAACTTTATTTTGTGAGTATAAAATATCTTTTTGTGAGTATATCGCTCTGAGAATAGGAAAGTA
This sequence comes from Sepioteuthis lessoniana, assembly GCA_963585895.1. Classification (NCBI taxonomy): domain Eukaryota; kingdom Metazoa; phylum Mollusca; class Cephalopoda; order Myopsida; family Loliginidae; genus Sepioteuthis; species Sepioteuthis lessoniana. The sequence goes on from OY757904.1 coordinate 27,385,903, forward strand.
TATTTATGCGCTAATATGTCAGCATAAAATAGTGGGTTATTAGCAGCAGGGACAGCAATGTTAGTAAAGGCATTTGTTTCAATAAAAAGGTAATATGGGGATCATTCGTGAAAATTATCTTTAAAAAACTTGATAAATCATCCATTGTTTACGGAACAGTATGTTAGATTTTAGCCCAAGACAAATAAAGAAAAAAGGTCAGTAGAAATAGACAGGAATCTATATCTACTGAAGTTTTATCTATTTTAATGAGATTGAGCTCGGATCGAAATAAAATAAAATGTAGATTGATTTATCTATATTACAAAATAGATAAAATATTTTTTAACAATCTAGGACACAACAAACTTCTTTAATTGAGTTTTGATCCATTAAAGTTTGGGAAGCAATTCAAATATTATCGTCTGCCATCAAACAGAAAATTCTAAAAATGTGTCTTCTCAAACGTAGCTAGATGCTAAAATACAGATCCAAAAATTACGGATTCTTGGACCTATTTTTCTCCAAAAATTAACACATTTTTTAAGATATGGGCATCGGTTGATTTTCCATAAGCTTATATATATATATATATATATATATATATATATATATATATATATATATATATATATATACATGTGTGTGTGTGTGTGTGTGTGTGTGATTTAGTGTTTATATATATATATATATATATATATATATATGAAGTGAAAATATCTGGTTTAGTATAGCATATCTGCAGATAAAACAATCCTATTTGGAACTGGGTTCAAAAATGGCAACGATCATTGTTAGATAGAGTGGAAGCTAAAGAATTCTGTATATTTGGCCTTATCGATATAATGTTTAAATGGAACGAGTAAAGATCTAATCAAATGTTTCTCTCACTTAAGAAAGTAGAGGGTAGAAACCCTACGAGAAATAACATGAAATCTTTCAGAGAAGTGTAGCATCTTCACTGTTTTGATATTTTTTTTTTACCAAGCATGTAACGTGGCTGCTGTTATAATGTTTGATAGATCCGTTTATAACCACCTCTCTGCCATTAATTTGTATGTAGAAGAGTCATATTTTCTCTGGAATTTATACACCAGACAACGGCTAAAGAATGGGTCAGTCTAAAAGTCAAGTCTACACTACCAAACATTCCGTGAAAATGTTCAATTATCCGTAAAATTTCCCGGACAAATTTAGAATTTCTGAGAAAAGGTTATAAAGATAATAATCTTAATACCTTTCCCATTCCTCGCAAAGCTGGAACTAGGATCATTAGCTTCAATTTATTATTGCAAGAATCAAACCCATTTGTGGAATTGAAACTGTAATCAACAGTCTAATTAATAGAATAATAATATTGGTAGAATAGTTACAATTATAATTAGTTATATAATTACTGCACGGCGTTTCTGTTGCTCATTTTCGCAGGCTTATTTATTCATCATATTAGCCTTCTCCTTCAGTGCTTTTCAATTCAATGAGTATCTTAGGAATATTCGATAATGTAAGTCATATTCACACGATATTTAATGTAATAACTGCTTTGTCAAAATTGTAATATCTGCAAACCTTACCCAACGAGGTCATGAAATACCAAACTCATCTCTACGGATGAACCCATACAGTTATTCTTACTCTTTTGATATATCCTCATTGCTTTTTTGTTTGTTTTGTTTTATTTTATTGGTTTAGAAATGTCTCCTTTTCATGAACCCGTTATGTTTACGGGTTCATCAACGTTAATTCATAGTGAAGCTTTGGATTGCATTTCTGAGTCACTTACGTCATAAACAAATGTCACGGGTGTATTCAGAGAGGCAATCCCTTGAATACAGAATTTCAATATTGCCTGTTATAAACAAGATCGATACTTCAACGAACCCTGAAACAATTATGCAAAATAGAATACACATTAAATCACGTGTTCTTGAGGAATAAACGAGAAATATAATTATATCAAAAATATTATTATTATACGGTGACATATCATTATATGTGTACGGCAGCCTGGAAGGAAAGTTTAAGAAATCAATCCAATAGCAGTGGGTAATCCGAAAGAGTATTTAATATCAATCATCACAGTTTATTTTAATAACCTTTTTAAAAGGTATGTTTTTTATGGAGTTTGTATTGTATAATCACACTCAAACAAAGAAACACGTAGCGTTAATATATATGTACATTCATTAGCTGAAAATATACACAGCATCCATACAAATACAAGACGTGTTCAAAAAGTCCAAAACATAATGTTAGCAAGACAGAAATGAACCGCGAATTAGATATTGATTTTCTTCAAATTATTGAGCATCATCATTCAACAGAACAATATTACTATCTACGAATAATATTGGTGTGAAGCTCCACTGTCAAACATGTCTCAATATCCACCATGTTCTCAAAATATTTATCCAAAGGATGGAAACTTTGTTTAGCAAACAACAATAAGTCTCACGGACGCAAATTTTATAAACATGTCAAGTGTTGCATGAGAAAAACCCCGTGTTTTAGAAAACATGTATCTATACTGACTTCATAATTTCCTTTTAAATTGTCTTTATTCAGCAAGTTTTGATATATCACATACTATTTAAATCGTTATATATATATATATATATATATATATATATATATATATATATATATATATATATACACGAGGATCAGTAAATAAGTTTCAAGTTTTTTTTCTAGTGGGAACTTTTATTGATAGTACACACATGAAACTCAAGTCCCTTTCGAAGTTATCTCCCCCGACTGCAATGCACTTGTACCATTTCAACAACTTCTGGAAGGCCCAATGGAATTCCTGTTGTGTGAGCGTATCAATGACATTCGTCACTGCCTCTTTCATCTACTCAATTGTCTCATAACGACAATCTCTGAGCTTAGGACCGTAACTAGAAGTAATAGCCAAAAACAAATCGAGGTAGTTCACGACAAATATCCTCAACTTAAAGCTTTTCTAAAATTTTGTACGCACCTTAAGATTCATGTATACAAATACACACACATACATACATACATACATATGTGTGTGTGGGTGTGTGTGCTGGTGGCGTACAGATTAGTTTATATATATATATATATATATATATATATATATATATATATATATATATATATATATATCTGTGCGTCTGTAGGTGTGTATGAAGGACCAGGTACAATTTTTTCATGCTTATATTTGGTGGTTAAGGATACGTCAGAATTTCTACTGCAGAATTGATCTATGATTCAGCCATATTTAATAAGCTTAAGAAACATCTTTTTATTTTTCCACTTCTTTTCCTTGGTTATAGGCCAAAGACAAATGATCATATTTGACTCGTTTGTTGATCTGTTGTCATCTCAGCCTCCGGTAGATTTTTACCAGCTGACAACACAAATCCCATGGCTAGCACACTTTCTTTTACATCCGGACTTCTGTCAAGCATTCCTGTGGTTTGAGAAAATATTGATAGGCATTTGTTAATCTTAGCTTAGTCAGAGAAATAGTTGAGCATATGTTACGGGCGAGTGAATATTGAAGTTTCTAGTGAAGCCCTTGTATTTAAAGCCTGTATAACAAAGGTTCAGCCGGTACAGATGCAATCAAAGAGAAAGCGATAAATATAATCATAAGCTCACAATAAAGACTGATATGTCTTAAAAACAGGATTAAAAATATTGACATTGATGAACGATCACTAGACAGTTTCTGAACAAAATCTAATAAACTGCAAAAGCAATCACGAGAGAAAAGAGAACATTGATTCATTCAATGTATATCATCTACTGAAAGTGATTTCATTGGTAGAACATTGACTGCTACAATCTGCTTATCGACCATATGGAAATCTTATTTCTGTGATTACTTCAAACTCTAACCGAGTAAGTTCTACTGAAAAGCTGCACCACTTGGAATCTACTGAAATGCTCGATTGTAACTTAAAGGTTGCTGCGTACTTTTTGAACAAACCGTGATAGCAATACACCATATAAAAACGTAGTTGTACAGCCATTTAATTCCCATCTCAAAAGCTATCAAAAAGAAAGAAAATATGCAGGAAACTCATAAACACTTACACACAGACACAGCAGTGTTGATTGTCCTATATTTATAAAATCTGTGTGGTCACTGGGTGCCATTTAGATGATACACCAGGAGTGACAGCTGATAAGGATGGATCGTACACACGCACACACTTCAATCTATCTATTTATTTGATTGACTCACTCGTCGATATTGCCCTGTGAGGAATTAATACTCCAGTTGAATATATGAACTGTTGGACTACTTCTACAAGTGATTTATCTATAGTGTTTAGAGTTTGTGAAGAACCAACTGCACTTCTTGAATGTGCGGATAACAGGAGAATCGTGCAACAATGCGCAACAAATTCTCCTGAACACTATCCTAATATTTCGATTTCAGATTTTTCCTTCTTCTAGATCAGTGACCCAAGCGATGATAATCAGCAAAATGAACCCTACTATTTTACCCATACCTTGGATATTGAGATTACTATTATTATCATATATATATATATGTGTGTGTGTGTGTGTGTGTGTGTGTGTGTGTATGTGCGCGCGCGCAAACAATCATTGTCAAGTGATACTTTTGAATGAAACTTTTGGTTAACCTGGTTACAGAGTACTATATAAAACATATATCTTACTACAATCAAAGTAGAAGTTTTATTGAATACTGTCAACAGTCAATTCATGCCACGGTGCAATATCATTAAGGATGGAAATTAATTACAGCAAAACAATGACCGATAGAGAGAGAAACATGGTTTTAAATGTTTTTGTTTTAATCTAGAAAGAGCTCAAATGTTACCAAGCAGGGCAAGTTAAAATCTAAAAGAATCAATATCCCCCGTCTATACGCTGGTTTCATGACAAAAAGTTTTATGTATTAAAGGTACAATCTTCAGATGGAACTTATTGATAATTACCAACCGATGCAGAAAAATGACGGCGGATAAAAAGACAGTAGTTTTTGTTTTTTTCATATTTTAATTCCTCTTAATTGTTTCGGTTCTTTCATTCTACGACTGTGAACTTCAGTTAACATCAATTGAAAATAAAGAAGTTTGGTTTGGTTTGTTGGGTTTTACGGCATATCAACCTTTGTAGGTTATTTAACGCCAAATCCATTTTTATGTAAATAATCTGTTCTATCTAAAAGAATCCAGTCTAGCATGAACACATAGTTTAATTGTCAAAAAAAATTCTATTTCAAACTATTCAAGCAGTTATATATAACAATTCAGTTTGGTGTAAGTACAGTTTCAATGTCAAAAATAGTTCAATTTCAAATAATTCAGTTTAGCAAAAGTACGCAGTTTAGATGTAAGTACAGTTATAATTGTTAAAAACATTTCTTTTTCAAGCTATTCAGTTTAGTAAAGCAGTTCTAATTCAGCTAATTCAGTTTAGTATAAGTCCAGATTTTGCTTACACAGTTACATATGAAAACAGTTCTATGTTAAACAATTCAGTTCAGTGCAAATACAGTTTCAATGTCAAAAACATTTCTATTTAAAATGATTCAGTTTAGCATAAGCACTTAGTTTAAATGTAAGGACGTTTTAATTGTCGAAAATATTTCTATTTCAAGCTATTCAATTTAGTCAAACAATTCAGTTTACCATAAGTATACTGTTAGTTCTATCCAACCCATAGATTGGGACCTATCAGGTGCTACCACGCCGGGCTAGAGTGGACCTGGGAGCAATGTCAATGAAGGAGTGCTCCGTATTCCCCAAGGCCCCAGCATTACTGGGACCTTACCATCAGATTGTTTAATGTCATACCAAGGACACCTGTTGGGGAGGGGTCTTACCCCTCTGAAGAGATGCAGTCAGTGTATTCTACAGCCCCAGCCGACTGGGCAAAAAAATAAAGTAGATTTCGAAAAGATTTTAAATCGTGATAACATATATATGTATTACTGATTTCGCGATTGAGTCTGTTTCTTTTTTGGTATCTGAGGTGTGAACGCAGATCGAGAAAAAGATCCAGCAAAGACTGTCCCTAGAATAAAATAGTTGCTATCATATTGTGTCCACTGTCTATTTCTTCCTGCTTCCATCACCAGAAATATTGGAGGAAGTCAGGATAAAACAATGCAAAATCTTAGCTCTGAAAGTCGATTTGTGTTTTTTTTAGTGTGTTTTCGTCCCGCTCGAAAAATAGCCTCAACAACATAGCAGTCGCCGCTGAGAAGTTTAGCAAATATTTGTCACTGGTGAGCACACCGCAAACATTTATTCGGGTGATAACATCACAGATATCCATTCGCATAACAATGCTACATGCAAAAATAATGAAGATATCTTTTCAGTTTCGATACGTTTTTGGTCATACCATATTGATCCCTCTAAGGAAAATCACCGTAGAGTAGTCGCTTATGTGATGGCATACGATATCGTTGTAAGTAAGTTCGACCTTTAGTCTCGATATTACGTTAACGTTCGGACAAATACCCGTAGGAAAAATAGGAAAACCCTCATCCGACCTATTATATCTTAAATAGAAAAGTTGGCGACAGTAGTCGAGGGCGACCAGAAGGATACCTTTTCAATAGCTACTACAACGAGTTGTAAGGGAGGGTGCTACTCCTTTCCCTGGGTTGCTCCACTTTACTCTTGATACCTACAGTATATTGCTGACTGTTCAGCAAGGAGTTATCAAGTTGCATTTTTTTGAGTCTTTGTTATGGCATGCCCTCGGATTGAATCTTGGTCTCCCGGTCCATTGGCGAACACTATACCCACTATCCCAAGAATAAATTTAGCATTAAATAACCCACAAAGGTTAAAAAGCCACAAAAACAAAAAAAAATACCATTAAATAACCAACAAAGGTAAAAAAATGCCACAAAACAAAAACAAAAAAAAAAAAAACTAAAGCATATATTATATATTGCGTTTTTTATTTTTATTTTGTCAAATTCTAGTGCTTCAACATTTCATTCCCCTGTTTATTTGTCATTCACTTCCTATTTTAACTGAATTCTTCCCATGTTTGTTTCTCTCTGATGTTAATTTTAGTGCTATGTGGTTGGCACCTGGATTTATTCGTTTTATTTTCCTTTGCGGCTACCACTCTACGTCTTGTAGTATTTATGGTGTTCAGCAGTCGTCAACCGATCCGAACGATGGACCCAATGAACCCCAATGTCTGTTTATTGAATCTGTCACAAAACTGTTTGCAACGCACTCAATTATCAAAAGACATAGATTATCCCTCGTTTTTCTAATTATTCCGTCCACGTATTACAGCATTCTTACGTGTTTTTCTACTTTTTTTTAAATATAATTTCCTGTTATTTATTTCTTGGTTTTTCTCTTTTCCTGTTTCGTTTACAATTTTAGATCATTTGTTCGTTGCTTTTGTCTTTCATTTTTTGTCTTTACTTTATTTTTTGTGCCTTTACTTGTTTCTGTTGTTTAAAGTTCACTTCGTTGTGCTTTCTTTCTCACACTATTTCTTAAAGTGTTCATATATCTTTCTTTCTTTCTATTTTTTTGCTATTATAGTTTTTATTGGGTTTGTTTCTGCTTTTTTTTACTCACCCCTTCCTTTCGCATATTTTATTCTCTTTCTTTCTTTCTACTCATTACGTAGCGGCATTCATCGTAGTATTTGTCGCTGCCTCCCACCAGACACGACTTGACACAAGGTCAAAAGCCCGAAGGCCAATTAAAGTGGGGATAAAGGGGAGGGGAAGGTCGGGAAGGAGCCGAGACTCGAACCCTGCTTGTCAGTGCTGCTCATCGGCTCACTTAGTGCAATGTGAGCCTGATGAGGCAAGCGGTTTCACGAACCCAAATGTGGGTCCGGGCACGTATGCCAGTAAACGGCTTAAACTAGACGCTTGGTCTAGTGCCGTACAAGGGGTACAAAGGAGACAAAAATGCAGCTCGCCCACCCGAAGGTAGCCTAGTCGAAACTAGGTGCCTAATTAAAGGCCCCAAGTCTGCCATTGTTCCTTTTCCAGGGCCACGCTCCGGACCGAAGTCCAGAAAAGCGGCATTCATCGTAATGTTTCTTCCCTTTTGGTCAGTTTTTTACGTTCCTTTCGTTTTTTTTTTCACCTATTTCTCACATCTTTTCAAAATCTCCCCAACTTTTATTTTCTTTCTTTCTTTCGTCATTTTTCGTACGCTTTTTTTTTTTTTTTTTAATTTTTTATTGCTTTGTTATAAGTTTTAACAGTTTTTGTGCGGGGATTCTCACACCTTCTTGTTGCATCTTTTAACTTTTTACGTTTCATTTCTCCCCTTTTTTTCTTTTCTATCAGTTGTATTTCTTACTGCTTTTCTTCTTTCTTTTCTTTAGTTTTAAAAGTCCTTTCCCAGCGTTTTTTTAAAAGATTTTAGCTCAAACATTTATGGGTTTTTTTTATTGTTTTTATTCCTTTTTTTTCCTTTCATCCTGTGGGTCATTCTTTCTTTTGAGCGTATTTCTAATACATTATTATATTTTGCCTTTATTTTTTCTTAGGTTTTTTCTTTTGAATTTTTGTATATTTTTTTTGGCATTCTGTTCATAGCATTTTATATTTTTTTCCTATTTTACAATGCATTCTTTCTTTCTTTCTTTCTTTTTCAAAAATACCTTTTTGTACATTGTTTATCATCATCTCCACTTTCGTATGAATGTGTTCCTTATCTCACAATTTTGATTTTTCTTTCTTTCTCCCGTTCTAAGTTCTGTTTTTTTTTACTTCTGATATCTCTAGTTTATTCTTTCTCACAGCTTTTCAACGTGTTCACATATTTTATTTGTTTCTTTACACTTTCGTTTGATTTGTTATTATTATTTTGTTTGTTTGCTTGTTTCTCCCTTCCTTTATTTATCTATTTATTTATTTATTTATTTATCTCTCTATTTTTTCTTTATTTTTTATTTTCTATGTTTTTATGGTATATATATTTTTTGTGAGTTATTTCCGTGTTAGCTGTTTTTCTAGATTGAATTTTTATATATTTTATATTTTCTATTTTCTTATGCTTTGTTTCTTCTCTTTCATCTTTCTACTTAATAATAGAATTTATTAATCTTCTTTTCTTATCTCGACTGATTTTCTTTTATTTTGCCAATATTTTGCCATTTTATATCATTCCTTTCTTTATTTCTCTATTTAGAAATTCATTTTATCATCTTTTCTACAATTTATACTTATTAATATATTGTATCGTTTTCTTATATTTCATTAAGATTTAACTTGTTTTCGTCGTCCCCTTAGAGGCGGCGGTAGTCCCTATATTTTAGAGGTTTACTACTCAGACTATGAGATTATAGTGGGCGTGTCCCAACCCTAGAAGCGCAATAACATTTGTTTTCGGACTAATAACCTTTGGGAAGGCATGGACCTTCGTATTCCCCATATAATGGGTAAATAGTACTACTGCCAGCTACGACGGGCTCATTGGCCTAGTGGTTAGTGTGTTCGCCAATGATCCGGGAGACCTGGGTTCAATCCTAGGTCGCGTCATACCAAATACTTTTAAAATGGTACTTGATACCTCCTCGCTTAACGCTCAGCAATATAAGGTACGTATCGAGGGTAAGGTGGAGCAATCCAAGGAAAGGAGTAGCGCCCTCCCCTACACATTGGTGTTGTAGCTATTGAAAAGGGAGACTTCGGGTCGCTCTCGACTACGGTCATTAAGCAAAGAAATTAAAACAAAAGTTTACCCTAATTTGAGATTAATTTATAACTCAAACATTTTCCAATTTTCTATAATTTACAATAAACTTCTGCAAATAACCTTGATAAACCGCGCTCCACATCCTTTGATGTATCCAAATGTTTCTATTGTTTTTACTTGTTTTTGTTATTTAATGACATATCAACCTACTTCGATTATTTAGTGCCAAATTTGTCCTTCTAGAAGAACTGTAGTGGTACTATTTAACCCATAGCTGAGAGGATAAAAATTTCATACCTTTCCCCATAGGATATGTCCAAAAGGGAACGTAATAGCACGAATGGTATTCTACCTCGCTTACAAAGATTCTGGGGTTCAGTGCTTTAACCATAACGCCACGAGGACAGGCAATTGGTTTTGTAGATTATTTTGTTTCTCCTGCAAAATATTTGGCATTTTTTTCAAGATTTGAACTGTTTTCTGCTTTTTTTTTTTTTTTTTTTTTTTTTTTTTTTTTTAAATTTCTACTTTCTCTTGAAAGGGTTGTGTAAAAGAATTTTGAAAGTTCAATCAGTGAAGTATAATACCTTAGAACAAAAGATTTCAAAATCACATTCAAAGGCTTTGAAATTCGTCAGTTTTTCTAAACTGCTTAAAGCTCAACACGTTTTGTCAAGGATCAAAAGAAGAAGTCACTCTGATCACTAAAGAGAAAATAAAATGATAAAAAAAGGAAAACACGGTTTTTCGAAAAATATTCCCTATTCACTATCACACTTTTTAAAAACTCTTTTTCGTCGTTAATCTTTGATATGTTACCTTTCGAATCTGGGTCTTTCTTTTTATTCCTAGTTTCTTCAGATATCTTTAATTCACCTTCTCTTATAAAATAATACCCAAATACTTATTGCATTCTAGTTAAATGTTTATCTTTTATAAGTAAGCAAACATAAGAAAAAACCCGAATCAGTGAAGTAATTTGTACATAGAATATGATTCATATTTGATACTATTTATTTCACAGTGAAAACAACTTATTTCAGTCGAATTCCTCTCTCAAAGTTTTCATCATCTATTTTTGTTCTGGTCTATTTTGCACATTCAAAATCTAACTAAAATAACCCGTAAAAGAAATTAAAATACAATTTACAAAAAAAATTATAAACAAACTGACAAACAATACACTTAAGTCACTCAAAAAGCACTGTTTCCCTTTAGGTCAACGATGGACCAGTTCAGTATGCATATGAGTGTCCACTTGAGCGGTCACTGGTATTGAAAGCAATTTTGGGCTTGTGTGTCATATCTATGAAAATCTTAGAAAATAACAGCCGGTACGTTGAGAGGAAAAACGGGAGTAGTCTTTTATCTTCGAGTAGTTAGAGAGGAAGAGCGCATAGACATACTATGTAAAAAAAAGACACATATTCAATCATAAAAGTTGAGTCTTTCTGAAAGAAAAATCAAATTCAAAACCAAAAAAGTCAACTACAAAGAAAAACATGGAGTCATTCAACTAACCACCAAGTGTTTTCAGATGTGCGCTATGGAATTTATTCTTATTTATGTTGAAGAATTGCGATATTGTTGCAAAAATTGCAAACTATCAGCCCAAAAGTTGTTCGAAAAATTACATATATATATATATATATATATATATATATATATATATATATAATGTAACTTGAACGAAACTAAACCACAGTTAAAGTGTTATTATGAAATTATTTCAAGGAATAAACATTATATTTGCCACGCCAGATGAAAATACATGCTGGTTCTAGATATGAGATCAACAAATACAGTTTACAGTATATATATGAAAAAAAGTAGGGGGGGCGACAAGGCGAGTAATGAAAGTAAAAAAGGCAAGGAATATGTAAAGGAACTAGAAAAATGGGAGCACCATTTTCGGATCACACCAAGAGTGGTTTTCTTATAGTTGTGGAATTTAGTACCTTTTAAGCCATTTAACATTTTTTAATTTTTTAAAAATCAGTTTTTCTTATTTCCATGTGTTAGGTCCAGCTCACCACCCTAAATGTTTTAGAATTCTTAGGTGTATATTTTTCTTAAATTAATATTGCTACTACACTTCTTTTTTTTTTTTTTTCAAATTTCATTGGGTGGTGCTGGAGGTTTCGACTACCCCGACTAGTAGTGGTCAAAAACCGACCGAAAGAATCTTACAAGTCTAAATATTGACTTTACTCGAATGGTATAAAATATTACATTGAGTCGATAATTCACTAACATACAGTGCATTGCACAGCAATTCTAATATTTACTGATCTATCTCTCTATCTTGGAACAGTTTTGGTTGTCAGTATTTCACTTTGTAGGTTTGTGGCGAACCAAATACGATAAGATTGGAGAGTGCTCAATATGTGATTGAGTAATTATATAATCATAAGATGAGATATATATATATATATATATATATATATATATATATATATATATATATATATATGTGTGTGTGTATGTATTTAATAGCATGGAAGCTTGTCTACGATCTTAGATTTCATGACGTTTTATGAACGACAATCATCAGGCAGATAACGGAAGAAAATGAAGAAATCGAAAAATACAGACAAAAAAAATTAGAATAGTGTACAACTCTTTATGTGAGTATGGGGGGGATTATTTCTTTTTCTTTTTTTGTATGGATGTATAAGTGATGTATAGTTTATGTGTGTATGAAGATACATACTCAGCACGATAAATTTGAGGTTGTCTTCCGGATCTATGAGACGCTATATGTAGTCGAGTTTGCAAGAAAATTAGCGAGAAAACATTTTTCATTTGTTTCTTTATGTAATTCTCTGTCTGATTCTGGTGATGATTTTAAATAAGATATAACATATCATCATTGGGTTTAGAAGGAAATAAAGTTTTGATTGTAAGTACAATAGAAAAGTGTAGAATGGTAGGGCAAAATCACAATCATCATGGTGAAGAGATATGTTATATTGTAATATCATCATCATCATCATATCGTGCTGGCAGCACGGATATCCCTGACCCTCTTTCGCCACTCCTCCCTATCGTTCATCGCCCTAGGTAGGTCTTCAGGACAACAACCTGTATCCTCACATAGCTGCTGAATGTACGTTCGTGCTGGTCGTCCTGCTTTTGCGCGGCCGTGTGTGGGGATCCATAAGAGTACATCTCTTATGAGTTCATCTCTGCTTCTCCAGCAATGTCCTGCATGTCTGGTTCGCCTAACTTGAATAGTTTTCGTGATAGGGGGCAGGTGGCCGTACAGTTGGTGTCTTGTTGGGTGTTGCCGCCAGGACTTGTTGAGGATTGCACGCAGCATTCTTGTGTAATTGCCATCTAGTTTCTTCTCCAGCCGTTTTGTTAGCGTCCATGTAGTGCATCCATATAGCAGTATCGATGTGACCGCTGCCTGGAAGAAACTGCGTTTCATTTTATCGGTTAGGTCTGATTTCCATATAGTCGATAGCCTATTGATAGCTGTCCATCTTAAACTAGTAGACAAATTCACGTACCTAGGAAGCAGCGTCGAATATTGTAATATACTGTGGAATATTATGCAATATTCGTATTTTACGCTGGAATATTATTTCTGATAGATTGCAATAATTATTTGTATTAGTTATAATAAGAAAATACACACACATATTATGTTTACAAATCAAAACTTTATATATATATATATATATATATATATATATATATATGTGTGTGTGTGTGTACTAATATATATATATATATATATATATATATATATATATATATATATATAATGAAAAAATATATATGAAGGTGACATTATCGTATGTATATACCTGTGCACGCGAGTGCGTGTTCTGCTTATGCATATGTAGCTGTGTATGATATAGGGCACGTGTGATTGGGTGAGTTAATATGAGCATGTTTATTTTTTGCTAATTTATTGCGTCATTCGTCAGCACTGCCTTAATCACCAGTATAAATCTAATTTTTATTTAAACTACGTTTTATAAAGAAAGTAGGCAAAGTAGAGTCTGCCTCTGGATTAGAACTTGTTTTGTATTCAAATGTCCTAATTTGCAATACTTGCAACACGATGATCAAATAGTCAAATGATTATTGCCCTTAACTTATATTCCCTGGGAAGCATTTTTCACAGTTGACTATGAATAGTTTTGTTTTGTATTTCAACAATTATTCTGTTTTTTTTTTGTTTTTTTTTCATGCTGTACTGAATCCCTGTATTTTTGTTTGGAACCGAATCCTTCTAGGCCTTTTATGACTCAGTTTAATAATGTTTTCGGCATTGTTTAATAATTTGTGCCTTTCCGAATGCAAGGCTACAAAAAATTGAATTTCCATTTAATTACCACAGCACAAAATGTCTTAGATTTGGGGATATTTTCTTAAGTCATTTTCAGAAAATGATTTTATTCCAACTTTTATAAAGCTAAAGTTTAATAAAATAGTTCATCTGCCAAATAGTTTGGCAAATTTTGTAGTCTCACATATAATTAGAAAAACAATCAGTATCTATAATCGACATTTTCTTGTTTACACATCCTTTCATAACTTTAACAAGAACATGGGTTAAATAAGAATACGTTCTCGTGAATGATAATTGAGTAGGCCCTAATTTTTAGATGTTTTTATTTTGTTTTGTTTAAACTTTTTTGTTGTTTTAATTCTCGCCATTTCTGCAAAAATTTTGCGTGGATTTAAATATATATATCTTACTCGTATATCAACTTCTTTCTCTAATTCTCACTACTTGTATTTTGTTATGGCTTCTCTCTTAACTTTTTTCTACTTCCTTCTTTGATATAACAAAATAAGTATTTATCAAATTATATTCTTTATTTATCACTTCCTGTGCAAACGTGTATCTTTTTATGGCTTATTTTGTTCTCTGAGACTTTGAATTTCAGATTACTTTTAGGTAACATTCACATCGAAATCTTTTAGTCACAGATGTTTCCATTGAATAAATCAATACGCACATTCGTTTTATATTTCGTTATTTTTCTTCTCGATTCTTTAAGTTCAGTTTTGTTTTTATCATTTCTTTTATCTTCTTATATCTCATTTTTATTCAGTTTCTTTTTTTTCCTGTATTATTTAGTGGGCACCATTCCTTGTCTTTTCCGTAACTGATGCCTTTTTACAGCTTTTACTTTTTAAATTATTTCTAAACTTTTACTTTATTAATACTATTTGATTTATACATTTAATTTATTTTCCAGCTTTTTATTTTATGATGATCATTTTTCTCCTTTCATTGCGTGTTTCTTATTCATTTAAACCATTTCTTTCAGGATTTCTGTAACCCATTTTATCAGCTTTGAATTTATTTGATGCTACATCTATCTTCTTTTTTTTTTCCTGATTTTTCATGTCTTTTATCTCTAACATCTGCTGATATTTTCCTTTCGCAGAGAAAAGTTCATTTGTTAATGAAAACGTCGTAATAATAGAGTACTGAATTCGAAATGCAAAGAATTGTCAGGTCAACATAAAACATTGTTAGAAAAGAAAAACTGAAAAGAAAAGATCTCATTCACTCTGTTTATCTTTTTAAGGCAGTTATATAGCAAAACTTCACAACCATAATATTTGAGACATTTTCTTGTATTAGCCAGTTGACATTATCTCTTGTTTTGCTAACTTTAGTTGTTTTATTTAAAGCCAACAGTTTCTTCTAGTTGTTGCTACAATAGACTGAACGTGGGTGAAATATATTTAAGAGAAAATAAAAAACATTGACATTTTTAATGTTGGGTTTGATTATATACCCCAGGTAAAAATAAAATGAAAGCGAACGTTACATCGTGTTTTGCTGTATTTGTCTCTGCCTCTCACTAGACAGGACTTGACATAAGATCAATGGACCGAAGATCGGGTTAAAGTGGTGGCTAGGGGAGAGGAAGGTCGGGCACGAACTGAGGCTGGAACCTTGCTTGACTTTACTTGTCATCGGCTACTTTAGGGCAATTTGAGCCTGATGAGCTGAGCTGGATATGGATTCAAACATGAGTCCCGGCACAGATGCCTGATTATAGCTTAGACTGGATCAAGAGCTATACTTGCTGGTCAATGACTGCATACCCGAATGTAGCCCAGCCAAAAGGCTGAGATATTTAGCATTGACATAGATTTTTATATCACTTGTTATTGATTACTCTCTACACATAACTAAACATAAAGCTAGAACTCAGAAATACTCTGGATTGTACTGAATTCTAAAATCTATTGACTGTCTTTTGTCGAAAATGTGTTCATCTGGTATTATACAGATATATATATATGTTATTTGTTTTATTTGTTTTGTTGTAGTCGTTTTTTTTATATCTGACTTCCTTTTTTTTATCCTTAAGGGTTTTCGGACTATTGTCTTCATCTTTATAGGTATTTCCACAACGTTTCGGTCGATATGTCCTCCGGCCTTCTTCAGGTGTTTGTCGAACTCCGGAACCTTCACGGAACTTCGAACTACGTCCTTTATTGATTCCACGGGGGGTCACCAGTTCTGATTCCCTTAGCCATAACCGAGTACAAGTGTTAAGTATTCCGGTATTGTTGCTCGCCTGCCGTCAGTATTGAACCTGCTGCCTCCAGATGATTGTCTCCTTAGAAGCTTAGGGAACCAACGCCTATAACCGTTACGTTATGTGTCCTACGTAGTTCGAAGTTCCGTGAAGGTTCCCGAAGATGGCCGGAGGACATATCAGCCAAAACGTTGAGGAAATAACAATAAAGATGAAGACAATAGTCCGATAATCCTTAATGATAAAAATCTACAAGCTTCGTCTCAAAAATTTACACAACCTGACTTCATTTGTTTTCTTCTCTACCTCATTCAATTTGTTGGTGTCTTCGTGTCTGTGAAGTCTACAAAAAGAATTACTGAACAAAAGAAGAAAAAAAAAGATACCTTTTAAATTTCAGCTTTGTTTTTTTTAATTTCAAAAGGCTACTCTGTGCGAGGAGATATCTCTTAGGACTATTTATAGAAAGTCTTGTCTCTCAAACAAAGCGTTGAAATGCACTTGTCGTTTTTGTGGTTGATAATTCAAAGTCGGTGTTCATTTCAGGTTGGTGTTTTTGTATTATGGGCTGCAGAACGGGCGAAAAAGTGAGCCAGCGTGCTGGTAAGCTGACAGGTGCTTTCTCTCACCAGCAGGAGAGAGGTAGGTATTTTCAAGCCAAATGGTCACTGCTGCATTAGAAAGAGTTTCTTTCCCGAGCCAGTCACTCTGTTTTCAGGTATGAACGGATTTCGCTTCCAGTCAGAGGAATCTGGGAACTTCTACACTTCAGATTTATTCTATTTTATTCTTATTTTCATTTTCTTTCTAATCACCATACAAACCTACATGAATTCAAATGAGCTATTTTCATCGTAGAAAGTAGTCAAAAGAAATGTACTGAAAACATGATTGTTGTTTTACTTCTTAGCAGAAATACTTATCTTATATCTTGTATAATTATAAAATGAAGATATATATAAAACAAAATGTACCGTAAAAGTGATTAATATTCTTTAAAATAAATAGCATTTATTATTAATCCACTTCTAAAATAAATTTTAGGTAAAATACTGAGTAGAGTAAGAAGGAAAGAACAAAGAGAATATTTTGCCGCTATCAGTTAATATGTACAAGTCGGTCCTTGATTGAGTACAACTTTATCCACAAGTCTAACCATATATCTTTGGTTTTTTATAACAAATATTCCCAGAGGCATTTAAAAAACTGAGACGGTGTCTTCGTCTAGTTAATTGAGAATAATGGCAAGTGGTCAAGGGTTAAAATAATTTCCAATGAAACCATACGAACATGTTTGTTTACCTTCAGTTTTTAGTTAAAAATGATAAACACATGCACACTCACAAACACACTCACTGTTAAACACATGCACGCACGCACACACACATATACGTATATGTCAGCCCTACTCCACCCATTGAGAGTATGTGAAACAAGATCAATTTGAATGTAGAATTAAGTTAGCTTAAATTTAGTATTTTCCTTCTACTGGACTAGTAGCCAAACTAAGTTTAATTAACTCAGTCTTCCCTTATATCCATCCATACCAGTGGGTGGTGATAGATCCATGCGTTTCCACACCTATATATATATATATATATATATATATATATAGTATTATTTGGTCCAGTTAAAATGGACTTGGGATGTAATACAACCAGGACAAGAAAACTATTCAAGAGCGAACATTTAAATTTTCCTGGTAAAGAGCTCAATGTAACAGTCATTACAGAGCAATGATTTCATTAAGAAATACCAAAACCGATCACATTAGTATTATAAATTCATTTCCATTCTGTTATGTGTTTTTGAAAAATCAAAAAGACAAGAAAAATGATTCACAGAACTTCAAATCTTATGGATAAAATAAATTAGAATAGACATAGGAAAGAAGGTGGGAGGGGTTAGAAGAGGTTTGAAGAGTTATCTCCTCATTTAGCCCGCTTCCTTTTTTTATTTTATTGTCGGTTAGAATTATCGTAAATTAATTTTTAAAAAAATATATACTTTTAAAATTCCAAATTTTTCAACTTAAAACTAAAATTGCTAGATTGGTTGCTATATCAAGGTTAAAAAGTCCACTGTGTTATTTTATTCACCCATATCTGGAAGTCGAATTGTTGGATTCATACCTTTCCCCAGATTATTATCTCAATGTGAAATGTCAACTGTTTGGAATAGGATTTTTACTCAGATCAACGTACTTATTACTACAATGAACACGAGTATCAATTTAAGATAAAGATAAATTATTGTATAAATACTTAATGATAATATTTATTAAATGTCTGTGCGTAGAGTTTTGAGAACGCCATTTTTTTACCAATTTCAACCAAATTTCCTGATGTTTTTAAGCTGTAATAAATGATTTGGCACTGTCTAGTTCGTACGTGAAAAATGTCAGAAAAACATTATCAATGCACTTATACCAATGCACTTAGTAAAACTACCTATATATATATATATATATATATATATATATATATATATATATATATATATATATAACATTCTCTTTACTTATTTTACGTTAATACTTGAATCGGACATTCATTTGTGATATGTTTTCAAATTTATAGGGTGTTGACAAATCTGAAATCATCAGATTACGAAGTTGTCTTCTGTTCTACCACCACGATGTAAGCAATGCATTCACCCGTTGTAAATAAGCATTAATAACAAACAAATATCGATTGAATACCAAGTATTATCATGAGCTTGAATTTAAAAAAACGATCCACTGTATTTTGTATAATGTCCATTTGTCAACCCGTGTTAAGTAGTACTTGTAAAAACTAATGTTAAACTACAAGTTATCTTTCAAGTGAAGTGGTTCAAGTTTCGAATTTTAAAATTTTATGACATATGATATAAGGAATTGATCCAAACATTTACGAAAATTTAATTCATTTTGAAAACTTATTCGTAATAATAAAAAAAGTCAAAGACAAGAAAAATAAAAGTAAACAGCTTTTTCTCCAATTAATATCAGAAGGACATTTATGCCGTTATCTATTTTACGAATTCCATTTATCCTAAAATAAATTTACCGCTCACATAATATTTCGCCACTGTATTGCGACTAACATTCAACAAAACCATTTTTTCTAATAAGAATTATAATTATAATTATTTTCGCCGTCAATTACTAAATCAAATAAGAATTAAATAGCGACGTTAAGGAATTAATGGAAGCTCCACTGTTGGTTTGGGAATATTATTTGAATAATATAAAATCTTGATATGTGTATGGCAGAAAAAGTTGCATGGACTGACCATGGGCAGTACTGGTCTACAGGGGAATTTGATTCAGTGTTTTCTTCTTACAAAACAGTTAAGGAGATCAGTCTGAGTTGCTATTTAACTCTTGCTAGATGGAGGATAGTTTGACTCATACCTTTCCCAAGGGTATTGGCGCTATGTGAAAAGTAAATAGATTCGTTCAAACGGGTAGCCCAGTCCACTTTTTACGACAAATAGGTCTCGAAAGGTAAAAGGAACACAAACCATTGCGCTATGTAATAATATCTGGGATAAATAAATAAATCCAATCCCTTCTATTATTCAGTAAAGTTGTGGAATTCTTTTGAAAACAAAACAAAAAACTTTCTTTTTCAGAATAGTTTTCTATAAATGAAAATTGCATAATTTGGAATCATTTTATTTCAAACATTCTTTTAATTAATCTGAAATATTCATACTGTGTCTATTCAAAATGGCGGCAAATCAAACATAGAGCATCAGGCTTTAAGAGAGGTCAGTCATCATAATTTAGTTACTAAGAAGTACAGATAAGAAGAATAGATGATGGGTACGGAGCAGGATATTATAGAAAGAAAATGTTTACAAATGGGATAAACTTAGAATTGACTCTCAAAAAGACAGACAATGAAGTGGGATATCCACGTAATGGTTAAACCGATGGACGTTGGAATCGTAGTAAACGAGTTCGAACTCCAGTCGTGCTATTACGTTCACTTCCGGGCAAATACACTTGGAAAAGGTATGAGCCCCCTTATCCTCCGAGCTATCGTTTAAATAGTACCATTACTGTTCTTCTAGGAGAATGGCTTCGGCATTAAATAACCTACAAAGGTTTATAAACCATAAGACAAAGAAACCAAACCATACTGACCATGAATGGAAACACTGACTATCCGGTGAAGCAAAAGTTATGGCCACATCGGTCGGTAAAAAAGGATAATGCTGAAAGCACTATGGAAAATGAAACAGACTATTATCACTGAATAACCTGAAAAAGGTAAAACTGTAAATAGCGCTTTCTATTGCCAACTCTTTAGGAAAAATTCTCCTTCTTTATGGAATGCCACTCATATATACTGAAAAAGATTCCGACAAGCATACTGAATTCTTAAATACGTTTCTCCCCTTTCTAGATTTTGTATGAAATCTTCTACTATTTTCCGAATGTTATCTTACTAAAGTTGCTGTTTTATGGCTTCTCACGTTCATATTCAAAGCAGAAAACCTGTTCCATTAAGGAAATTTCTTTATCTTTTTATGTCCACCTTTTTGTTACTTGCTTGTCTTTCGACGCATATTGAATGCCTTCATTACCATACCATTTTTCTTTATACCTAATCGAACTCATAGAAATATTATTGCAAAAAGCCGGAAAGATAATTGCTTACAAGGGAAAAATAAACACTGTAACAAAAAGTAAATTTATGAGATAAAATAAAACGCGTGAAAAACAAACAGTGACTACAAAGGAACACATTCTGCGAAAAAAAGATATATATATACAGTAATAAGCCTGCTTGTACAATTATATTAGTTAATGCATAAGTTTTGTTATGTTTTCATCATTATTATTTGAGTTGAAAGATTCTCGTCCAAACCAATATGAGAATCCATGAAACAATCATGATGTTCCACGTATTCAACGTGAAAATCAAGATAATTCATAGATCGTTTCAGGTTATTTATCTATTGAAAAAAATAAAAAAAAGAATTTTGTGAAAAAGTTATTTCGAAATAGGAACTAGAAATTAGGCCGATATGATTAAATAACTATCTTGTAATAAGAAAATAAAATTTCAAGCATATGACACTGCCTTATTTAACACGTTATCAATTGTTTCATTTAGAAATTAAAAAAGGTATCATCATATAACGAATAACATATCAAAAGAATCTCCAATGACGTTGATTTATAATTTTCAAAGATTATATATATATATATATATATATATATATATATATATATATATATATATCCTAGTCCGCTGGGTCTCTAGAATAGGTCGACTGCATCTTTGCAGAAGGGCAATATCTCTACAAACGAGTTTCCTGGATATGACACTAAACAATCTGATGGTGAGGCTCAGGTTTTGGAGCTTTAGGAAATGTGGTGTACCCCTTCATTGCTATTGCTTCCACATCCTCTCAGACCCACAGAGCTTGCCTCAGATAGGTTCTTGTCAATGTGCCAAATAGAACTGTTTGCAATTTAGAATGTGTGCAAACAATCGAATTGTTATTAATTGAAGTGTTTGATCATTTAGCTATGTGGAAAAAAAAGTTTAATTGAATTGTTTGAGATAAATAAGAACACTAATATCCATTTAATTGTGTATAAACAAATTAGTAATTTTGAAGACAATTATTAATGTTGAATAGCAACACTTCTACATACTTCACTGCATGCAAACAAATAATTAATATCGAAGAAAATTATTAGTGTTAGATTGCTATAATTGAAACCATTTAAATCTATGGAAAAATGAGGGTAGGCTCTTTTGAAAATATTATGAACAAAATGTATTTACAAATCAAATATCCAGTACATATAAATATAAACAGGATATGTCATTAAATTAGTTACAATGGTTGATATGTCTTAAAACCCAACAAAATTAAAATAAGGAGTAGTTGTCAGATATTTACAGCAGTCCAGAGTTTGATCTTTACTGGGTGACCAACACTTTGGGATTTGTACGAAACGAGCTAAAACTTATTTAAACTACTCACTAAATATCCTCAAACAAATTGTCTTATTCGGGTCATTGATCTGATCACTTATTATGAGCAGTGGCGGCTCATAGTATTAATTCATGGGGCGCTATTTCAGAAAATACACCCCCCCACACACACAAGAAACAAAAAGATAAGAAAAAAAAACGCGCGTGCGCACACAGTAAAAAAAAGTAAAGAAAAAAACACACGTGCTACATGAAAAAAATCAAGAAGCACATATGTCTAGTCAAAAGATGAAACACCGACAGAATTACCTTAGCTAAAATGTAATAAAGTGCTCAAAACATGAAACAGAGCTTATATTATGAAGATAATCCCTACTCAGCAAACAGCGAGTCTACCTAGGTTTCGCCAAACAGCTCTTCAGGCTTGCACAAGTGAAGTGGGTTAGGATAAAATACATTCTGTTGATTGAAAAGACACCTCACCTATACGAAAATTAGCATATAAAACATTTTTTTTGAGAATACAACATTTTTTTCCTTTTTTTTACGTTTTTCAATCATTTTATTCACGAATTAACAAATTTTTCCTGTCTGCAAATATTAAATATTTTATACCTTTGATTAAGCAATTCCTTTGGTTTATGATATGTAGCAATGGTTAATTTTTCCTTCATACGTAGTTTACAATATCTATCCCCACCTAATATTTACTACATTATTCACAATTTTCTATTTTAATATAGTATCTATACCAAATTTGTTTTGAACTTGTCACACGTTATTGGACAAACTAGTTTTATGCCTATATATATCATGTGCGAAGCTACTTTTATGATTGTAATATCTTTGTTTGAAAGGGTCGTGCGTTGAACCCATATACACTTTTTTATCATTCCAATTGTTAGTGTCGCAGATCGGCTTGAGTATTTCAGCCTTATGCACTGCACAATCCAATCGACATCTTCCCTTGAGGGGCAGATTTCATTTTTAATACAGCTACCATTTGAGGGCTCAGTATTAAGCTTAAGCTTTTTTGAGTCGCCTCTACTGATTAATGTAGAAATGTTAGGTATACAGATATAACTTAATTTCATGGTTTTTTAAATATTTTTAATAAATTACTCGACTTAAGAAAATCTGTCCAAATATTTCTAAAAATCCTTAAATATATATATATATATATATATAATATAATTCCACTCCTTCGATCTGTGTTTTGGAAAAAAGCAACTTTATATATCAATTTAAATGTCCTTTAGAAGATTGTATCTCCGAAAATAGTAATATATACATTGGTTTAACCTCATCTACTCTATCAAGGAGACTTACAATGCACCTTTCTAATACAAGTTCCATAGCACAGCATTTAAAAAAAAAACATTCATGCCCAAAAACAGAAGTATAGAAAATTATCACCGAAAACACAACAATATTAGAACATCAAAATAACAAACAAAAACTACAGATTCTCGAAGAATTACATATTAGAAACATGCAACCCAAACTTAACGGAATTAATTTTCAAACCAATGCTAATGTACTTAAATGACTTTAGCTACTGACACTATTTATATAACTATTTTATAAGTAAATGCTACACACTGAAACAGCCCAGATGCTCTTCTTCTTACAAAGTAGTAATGCACATACAAAAGTTACGCCACTTTTGTAATAGATCCTTCCCTGATGATGGCCCAAAGTCGGGCAGAAAGTACTTGGGAAATAAACAATAATGGAAAATATATCAATCATTTCCCGCCGAATACTATAAAATCAAACGGCAATATGAAAGTATCAACAAGAAAATATATAGACAGAAAATGTCTATTATATTCAACGAAATTTGTATTAATGAAGAAATGCTACCAATATATATATATATATATATATATATATATATATATATATATATACGTGTGTGTGTGTGTGTGTGTGTGCATACGAAGTAGAGAGAGTATATAAAATTAAGTTTCTTTACTAGTTTCTTTGAGACGCATGGTGGCCATCAATCATCATCATCATGTCGTGCTGGTGGCACGGATATCCCTGACCCTCTCTCGCCACTCCTCCCTATCGTTCATCGCCCCAAGCAGGTCTTCATGACAACATCCCGTATCCTCACGTAGTTGCTGAATGAATATTCGTGCTGGTCGTCCTGCTTTTGCACGGCCATGTGTGGGGGTCCATAATAGTACATCTCTTATGAGTTCGTCCCTGCTTCTCCAGTAGTGTTCTGCATGTCTGGTTCGTCTAACTTGAATAGTTTTCGTGATAGGAGGCAGGTGACCGTACAGCTGGTGTCTTGTGGGGTGTTGCCGCCAGGACTTGTTCAAGATTGCTCGCAGCATTCTTGTGTAATTGCGGTCTAGCTTCTTCTCCACCCGTTTTGTTAGAGTCCATGTAGTGCACCCATATAGTAGTATCGATGTGACCACTGCCTGGAAGAAACTGCGTTTGATTTTATCGGTTAGGTCTGATTTCCATATAATCGATAGCCTATTGATAGCTGTCCATGCTTTTGTTAACCTCGTGTCTATGTCCTTTTCGGTTGATGCGACGCTGCATTGATTCATTTTTATTGCACGATAATGTTTCTGGATAAAAAAAAAAAAGTTATATCATATCCTCAATTTAAAACATTCATTGATCAAAATATTCGTGAATTCATGAAGTAATAAAAAAAAAATAAAAACACAGTCTACCAAATTAATAAATAGGTCAGTGACCAGTGGTGTTCCATCTTCTGCTGTTCGTATGCCTCTTGGGCATAAACACAACAAAGCAAACGCCTTATCACTATAGCAGTAAAGTAGACAGATACACGTACATCAATTTTTTTGGTAAAATGATTAGGTTGAATATTCATTTCAAGTCTAAGGATTGTTTATAATATTAGTAGATATTTTAAAAAATATGAATAACAGTATTTTTATTATATATCGGGAGGAAAAAGGGGTCGCTGCACCCAACGTACTGACGGGCTGCAACTGGTTTTGAGTCAACAACAATTAGTGTTCTAGCCAAGACTGGAGACAAGAATATTAAAATGCCAAAACGCTCTACATGGAAGAATAAAAAAAATGTTCCAATTTGAATTGTATGTACCTCGATTATCTCATTTAAGTAAATATTGATTGATAAAATATTGTATTTTTACAGCAATGTTTACATGGAATTATATATTCATAGGCGTGTAGTTATTGTCATTATTTAACGAACGAACATTTCGCCGTCAAAATCGAAGAGGTGACAGGAAATATTATCGAAGTAGTTTAGAAAACAGTGATGAAAATATATTTTCGAGCTTAATTAGTAATAGGACTGGTATAGATAGCTGTGCTTGCAAGTTTTAAGTGATGTAAAAGTTCGAGTCTTATCATCTGTTATTGTCTTAGAGATTCATTGTTCCTCACTGTTGTTAATAACGACCATGTAAAAAGAAATACACACACATAAGCATGCACAAGCACACACAAATACACAAACACACACAGAGAGGTGTGTGTGTGTGTGTGTGTATGTGGTTGGGGCAGCAGTCTTTCATTTAAGTATGTTTGATTGAATAACTAAGACACATTTTTTCTATATAATTTCATAGAGATCCTTTCAAGTTTCCTGTTAAGTGTCTTAGTTTCAGGTTGGAACTAGTGGATGAATATATATATGTATATATATATATATATATATATATATATATATATAGAAGAGTGAGAGATTTTAAAGTAATTTTTTGTTAAAGTTAATAATATGATGACTTGAACAAACCAGTTAAGTCTGTGTGACTATAGACTCGCATTTGTGTGGATAGAAAACTGTACGTTGAGTTCAAAATATTTTGGTACTCTGTCTGAGCTTAAGAAATAACAATCAACCATTGATCATGAAAAACTTCTAAAAATGCCTCCACATCTTATTCTCAAGAAATAACTTTTGATCAGTTAATTCAAGTCAACAGAAGATGATTTATTTAGCGGGAAGAATATCATACCGCCAAAATTCCAGTGCAACCGATTCATATGTACTATTGCATTCCTTTTCTGCTAGGTTTCTGTATTCACTTTTTATTTGTTTTAAAGGATCTTCTCTGTCCTTTCATAACCCGCATTTTCTATTATTTCACGAATCATTAATTTTTGAATTGATATTAGTTTTTTAGGAATTATTTTGTTAAATTTATCTTAATACAATTTATTGGCCAAGTGAGTAAAGTGTTCGCCAATGGTTTGAGAGACCTGGGTTTAATCCCAGGTCACGTCATACCAAAGACTTAAAAAATAGTAATAGATCCCTCCTTTCTTAACACTCAGTAATATAAGTTACGTATCGTGGTTAACATGGAACAATCCAGGGAAAGGAGTAGCACCCTCCCCTATACGTCGGTGTAGTAGCTATTGAAAAGGGAGCCTTCTGGTCGCCCTAGACTACGGTCGTCAACTTTACTTTACATTTTGATACGTGTTCAGCATCTTTCCGACTGTTTTTTTTTTCTTAATTTAAAATCGTGTTTCATTTTTCAGGTTAAATCATCACGAGTAAAGTATTCGTATTTTTTTCTTAATTAGAGTATCCAGGACATAAAATTATGAGAGTAAATTCTTGTTTTTATTTATCTTCTTAGTTTGTGTTTTTTTTCTTTTTTCTTTTTTCTTTTTAAACAAGGAAATCCAGTGAACATAATCTGAGTGCATTAGTCCTTTATATTTCGTGTTTTGCAGTGTTGACTGCCAATGCCTAAGGCCCAACTTATTAATCTCCATTGAACCCTGCTTCCTTCCATTTCTCAATCTTCTTTCGGGTTGACCTTTCCTCACAACTCATCTTTCTTTGTTTTTATGCATCTGATGCGTTCAGTTTCGAGAATATTAGATTTTTAATTAGTTTCTCTCAAGGATGTTGTATAATCACTGTTATTTCAGTAGCCTTAAAGAACATTATATTCCCTACTAGTGTAAAACATCTATAAGTAAATGTCCAACATGTCCACCATTTACCTTACTTGGTGTTGATCTGTTTTGAAGCATTATCTACGATTGATTTGCTGGCAAAATTTAAAACAGAAGAATTATTTGGTGAGGTGGTTTTTATTTTGGAATTATTCATATAACTATTGAATGGTTATTAGAAGCCTTCGTTTCTTCTTAATGATGCAATGCCAGAATTTAATACATTTAAAACAAATAAATTAATTTTCCTCTTTTATAAAACATTTTCATTATGCAAATCCATTATAATATTCAAGTAATATGCGCGGTGAATCCATTTGTGAAATATTATCCCCAAATGGATCCTATTAAATTGTAATTCATGTGAACATTTTTCTTGCCGTAATAAGAAAGCGACTTTGTATTAAATAACAAGAAAAAAAAAGTTGTCATCACGCGTATTTTACCGTCAATTTGACCACAGGGAATTAGTGAAGGATGGTGAAAAACCGACAAAGCACCTGAATATTGCTTGGATGAATACACTTAAAAAAACTTTTATGTTTACTATAATCTTGGTCATATAGACTACAAGTAGATAAGCCAATATTTTTCTCATACATCCCATTTAATTTCTTTTTATAATCAAATTGAATATTTCAGATCAGAACCCTGGAAAATGAACAATTTCAATAATCGAGTTCTACAAATATTTGCTTCGGGGAAATTCGTAATTAACAACCAATAAAACTAACTGCTTAATGTTGTTTTTTGACTCGTAATTCCTAAGAAAATAAGATGAGTATTATTCTTGTGTTTTTTTTTTCCAACGGAAATAGTATTATATAAGTTTACGATCAGTTTATGCAATCAAATTTATAAGAATATGATATATTTTTAATTAAACACTTAAATGTTTTTCTTAGACTTCTCAGCGTCATATCTTCTAGCGAGTCAATCATCAAGTCATTCATTTCTCACTGTATTATTTTATTTTTAAGTAATGTCCAGTGATTATCTAAAATTGTTTTTTAAAGCATGCAATCTTTAAAAATGTCTTGCTCGCCTTTTGTTTCCATATATGTGAACTTTTTAAAATTAGTGCTGAGGTATTTTCTCATTATTTTTAAAAGTTCGTTTGTTGTGTTTTACGCCATATTAACTGTTGATTATTTAATGCCAAATTCAATATATACATATGTAACGATGTTTATGATTTCTAAACGAATAATTTGTAGGTAACAATCCAGGACTCATCTGTTTGCTCACAATTAAAAGATGTCAACTATTTCTCTCAATCACATTTTCAGGTATTTTTTTTAAAGATTAATTGTTTTATTTCCATAGAGTTAAATGATTTCAAGAATTGTAGTCATTATGATTGGTTTTATTTGCCTAAATCTAAATGGTTTATCCCGTTGCAATCAATAACTAATGTTGTTGTTTTTTTCTTTCTCTGCGGACTGGCAATTGGTTTCAAGTGTTACTATCTATTACTGATAGTTTCCTTTGCCCTCAGTTAATTGGTTTCCATAATTGCTATCTAACACTAACAGTTTTATTTTCCCAAAGTTAAAAAGTTTCAAGAATTGCTATGTAACACGATTAGTTTTATTTTTTTCTCTGTTAAATGTTATCAAGAATTAATATCTAACACTAATAGTTTGATTTCTACGTTTTTAAATAATTTCAAGTATTGTGTCAAATAATAATATTTTTATCGGTACAAAATTAAATGGATACAAGTATTGATATATAATGTCAATATTTGTATTTGCATACAGTTTAACGGTTTTAATTATTGCTATCTATCTCAAATATTTTTCTTTGCATATAGTTAATGACTTTCAAGAATGACCTTCTAACACTTATAATTTTATTTGCACGCAGTTAAAAGGTTTAAGGTGTTGCTATTGAACACGGATAACCTTATTTGCACTGGATTATAAGGTTTCAATTACTGCTTTTCAATACCAAAAATTCAAGTTAAAACCAGTCATTTGTTTGCACATAATTAAACGATTAAGAATTTCTATTTAATCCATAGATAGGACCCTCACAGATACTACAATTCCGGGTCAGAGTTGACATGGGAGTAATAGTAATAAAGGTGTACTCTACATTTTCTAAAGGTCCAGGATTGCCACCTCTCCATCAGATAGAGTTTACTTGCATACCCAGGACTCTAGTTTTATTTAAACACTAGCTATTGCCTAGTCGACTGGGGTTGTAGAATACACTGATTGCTTCTCTGGAGATGGGTAAGTTCCCCTCCCTAACGAGTGTCCTGCATATGACACTAAACACTCTGATGGTGAGGTTCAGGCAATGCTGGAGCTTTGGGGAATGCGTAGTACCCCTTTATTGTCATCGCTCCCAGGGCCACTCTGACCCGGAGTGGTAGCACTTGATAGGGCCCTATCTATGGGTTATATAGAACTAACAGCATACTTATGCTAAACTGAATTGTTTGAGTTAACTGAATAGCTTGAAATAGAAATGTTTTTGACAATTAAACCGTACTTACATTTAAACTGCGTGATTATGCTCAACGGACTTATTTGAAATAGTACTGTTTTTCCACATTAAAACTGTATTTATACTTAACTGAACTGATACATATAACTGCTTGTATAGTTTGAAAAAGAAATGTTTTTGACAATTGAACTGTGTACTTATGCTAAACTGAATTGTTTTAAATAGAACAGAATGGATTTGACGTTAAATAACCTACAAAGGTTGATATGCCATAAAACCCACCAAACCAAACACGAGCTAGGACTCTAACGGATACAATCAATCCAGGTGAGAGTGTACTTGAAATAAGGGCAATGATGACATACTTCACAGTCTCCAGAGTTCCAGGACTGGAGCCTCACCATCAGGTTGTTTAGTGTGATATCCAAGACTCGTTTGAGGTAAATTCTCACTCCTATGCAGTCGGCTTATTCTAAAGCCCCAGCACAATTTACAACAGCATGAGCTTTTTTTTTAAGGAAAACTACAGAACACAATTTGGAGAAAATTTACGAATTTACAAACTGGAAGAACACGTCATGTGCATGAATGGGCAAAGCAACGAGATGTTATCCTGTGTGTATTTAGATAATAGAACTGTTGATAAAACAAAAGAAAAAATAATGCAATGGAAAAATCTTGGTAACTTTCAGGTAAGATTTAAGAACAGAAACAAACAATTTTCAAACGGCTATAAGAATGAGATGCAGTGAAGTACATCTGAAGATCTAATAAAAAGTATTTTGGGTCTCGAAGTGGCCTTCATTTTGGTTTTATCAGGTCTTTAGTGTGTCAGTGGTAATTTACTAAGCTTTTTTCTTAGATGTGGCACAAGGCCATATGAAAGGGGCACCCATTTATTGTGTCTGGGAAGTGAACAATTAATGAAGACAGGCGAAGCTAACAAAATTGCTTTAAACACAATGTATAATGTAAACGTTTCTGATATTTGAAGTACATTCTACACTTGCACTAATAGCATTTTCTTCACTCTACAGTGAATATGAATGATATGAAAAGCATCGTGTTCTTACTAAATTATCTGAAATATGCAACAATCTAGAATAATTGCAAAAGTAATAAACAATGAATCATTTAGAATATTTTCCATGACGATAAAAAATCGGAAAGACACATTGGAAGGAAACAGAGAGTGACTAATATATGTTATACGGAAAGAAAAACATTTTAGACAATACCTGTCATAATTAGAGGAATTTAAACAAAAAAAAAAAGAAATTAAAACGGTCGAAAGCATTTTCACAATGTTACGAAATGAAGACACATCAATATTTACGATCGAATCACTTTTATTAAAGAAATTAAATGCATCGATGATATTTAATGAACGGATATATATATATATATATATATATATATATATATATATATATATATATATACTATTGCTGTAAATAGATATACCACTTATATATAGTATTGCCGTAGATAAATATACCACTTCCATTTTTAGAAAGTTTATTTCTTTTTAAACTAAAGACAACAAGGTATATTCCAAGGTTCGTGTTTGTGCTATGTCCAGTCTTTTCTTCTAAACCCGACCCAGTAAAAGCCAGATAAACCATATTGACTCTCACCATTTTATATGATTTCCCTTGAAATTTGTCGGTTCTGATGAAAATGATCACTCGATCTGGAAACTGCAATTTTTACATCCAAATGCTAAGTCAGTATATAGCAGAGGTATTTTCAGGTGAAGCAATTATCCCCAGAACAAATTCTTGATTTGATTATAATTTCCAAGGCATAGAGTAGCATCAGTTTGACCTATTATATCATTGCAATATTTTGTTATATTTATATTATGCAGTGGCATAATTTATGCGACAACCCTAATAAGGATCGGTTTCTTTATATAATGACATTTCAATTTTTGTGGGTTATTTAATGTGAAATCCATCGTTGTAGAAGAAAAATTGTAATACACTTAACCCATAGTTGAGAGAATAATGGGATACATACCTTTCGTAAGCGTATTTTTTTTCCGAAAGTGAACAGTGATCGAACTCAGTTTCTTCGTAAGACTGCAATCCAGCATTTTAGTCATTAATCTACAGGAAATACAGCCCCAATTATATAAAGCAGTCCTTGTTGGATGAAGTTTGTTGAGAAATATGCGTATGTCATCATCTCATTTATGTAAAGAAGAAGAAGGCAGTGAGCAGATGTGTATAAA
Source organism: Sepioteuthis lessoniana (assembly GCA_963585895.1). Lineage (NCBI taxonomy): Eukaryota > Metazoa > Mollusca > Cephalopoda > Myopsida > Loliginidae > Sepioteuthis > Sepioteuthis lessoniana. The sequence continues at coordinate 27,417,637 of OY757904.1, forward strand.
CATTAAAGTTGACAAATAATGAGCTGTCTTAACCTCCTAGGTAATTGTAATAATTTTTACTGCTACAGTGTTGGAAATAAGTATGAGACCTCATTAAATTGTTAATAGATATCATATTACAACTCAAATTCTTTAGAAAATGTGTGCGTTGGTACCAAAAAAGTTACCACCAAAAAAGTTTACAAAATTCCATTTTCGAGGGTGGAAATAAGTATAAGACAGTTTTGAAATTTTGTATATCTGGTTTACTCAAAAATGGCAAAAAGGAAGAATCAGTGCCTGCACAGATTATAAGAAAATACTTTAACTATTTTAAGCCATGTGAGTCCTATTTAAACATTTTATAATTGAATACTGTAACTGCAATATGCTTAGGAACTCCCTGCCCTTAACGAAAATGAAAAAGGGAACATTTATGCCAATAAACTGGAAGGAAAATGTATAAGTTACATTGCAAGAGAACTGTCGAGGTCCCGCACAGCTGTAAGAAATTATGTAAAGGACCCTGAATTGTATGGTACCTGAAAATATCCAGGTCATCCACCTAAAATTACAAATGCAGCCAAACGTCGAATTTTTCGAGAAGCTTATAAAAGACCAGATATCTGCAAAAATCTCAGAATTTACCAATCTCTCCCAGAAGAGTCCGTCAACTTCATGAATCAACAAATCTCGTATATCGAAACGGGACGAGAGCCCCTGTTTTAACTGCTAAACACAAGATGTGTGCAGATTGGTAAAGAAAAAATAACCAGGACAAAGGGGAAATGGGAAAGCGTGTTATTTTATGATGAGAAAAACGTTTTATTTGGATGGTCCCGACGGCTCCCAGTGTCATTGGCATGATTTAAGGAAGGAGATGCAGTTGTTTTTAAACATGCCCGGATCCAAATTTGGATTCGTGAAACTGCTTGCCTCATTAGACCCACATTACACTTAGTGGGTCGATGAGCAGCACAGACCAGCAGAGTTCGAGTCTCGGCCTTTTCCCGACCTTCCCTTCCCCCTTATCACCACTTTAATCGGCCTTTGGGCTTTTGATCTTGTGTCAAGTCCTGTCTGGTGGGAGGCTGCGACAAATACAAATACAGTTGTTTTAAAAAAAAAACATTTGGAGAATGATCTTTCCCGGTTTTAGGTAGCTTTTGCTGCGTCTGGAAAGGCTGGTTTATTGGTGATGGATGGGAAACAAAAATCTCTTCTCGATATATCAATGTGTTTCAAAAAAGGATTTTCCCATTTATGAATCGTCTAGACATTAATAATACCATTTTTCAACAGCACAACACACCCATGCACACTTCTAAACTCATAAAACACTGGTTTAAAACAAAAAATATTGAAGTTTTGAACTGGCCCACAAAGTCTCTATATTTGACCTTAATAGAACATTTGTGGGGAATTTTTGTCGAGAAGTGTATACGAAAATAAACGTCAATTGAAGATAGAGAAACTTTAAAAATATTGCATTAAACTGTATCGGAATGAAATTCCATCTACAACTCTCAGAAAACTTATTGAATCAATGCAAAACAGGTGCGTTAAAGTGATACAATTGAAAGGGAATAAATGTAAATATCGAATTTTGTACAATATTGCTTTTAAATGCAAATTTTCAAAACTGTCTAATACTTACTTCCAACCTTGAAAATGTATTTTTTAACAACTTTTTGTATGTTTTTGTCGGGAAAAGTCGTTATAAAATCGAATATGTATACTAATACCATCGGATATTCCACACACAATTTTAAGAGGAATTTGTACAGTAATAAGAAAATGATCAAGAATTTAATGGGATATGGCACCGATATCTATTAAACATGAATTGGGATATCCTATTAGAAAAACCCCAAACCATAACTTTAGATGACAAATCCTATACTCATACACGCATATATATATATATATATATATAGTTACAAAAATTATTTCGTGAGTATTTTGTAACTATTTTGCTCTACCTAGTATTTAGCACTTTTTGTACTTGTAGCTTAGCAGCATTTTACGGTTTTTTTTTTCTTTTGACCAACTGATTGCGTATCTCTTGATTTTTTTCAGTTAGTGTGACAAGGTTGGCCTTTTCATTTTTTTCCCCGATAATTTTTTTCTTTCTTCCCCGGACAGTGATTCGTGATATATTTTTTATCTTCGAATTCTGGCGTTTTTTTTTCTTTTTGTCTTTCACCGTACGTGCTTTTAGTCAGTAAGTTAGTATATATGTATATATAGTACAATTTGATGGAGACTAAAACACAGTTAAGTCATCATAATAAATTTATTTCAGCGGAGAATATTACTATACTCTCCGTCTCGTCAGATGACTATTTACATGCTTCTCTCTCGTCGCAGAGTAGCAAATGTGGAGTTAAAGTTCGTATTCAGAAGATAAAATAAAGGGATTAAAAAATAAAAACAATTAAAAAAATAAAAATTAGAAAAAAAAATTGAAAAATAAAAAAATAAAATAAAAATATAAATAAGCATAAAATAAGATTAAAAGTGGAAATGAAATTACAAATTATTTCATTCATAGGCGTGGGCAGAGGGGGTCAAAATGTTGTGTGTTAGAACAATTAAGAAACAGGAGTGGAATTAATCTACCGGTCAATCCCTTCCCATTTTGCGTTCTCGTAGGGGTTACTTCTCCTTAGCAGGTGTGATTTTCTAAACAGACTAAGATCGTTTAACTAATGGCTATCTCATACATGATTTGCCTTTATTCCTATTGGTGTTTCTTTTTTTTTATCTGAAGATAATCATCTTTCAAAAATGCAATGTTATGCGGAAATCTACTTAGATGACTCACCTTAGTTTTTTGGCGTTAGCAAACTTTCCAATTAATTTCCGAAGTTGTTTTCCTAGAGTTGCACGGAAGAGGCAAAGCATCGATAGCTCTTATATTTGATGATTATGCCTGGTGGGTTTATGTGTATGAGCATACACATATACGCGTATTTTTGTGCATAATTATAAAATATATATAATTAAATAAAACATAAGTAGATTAATTATTTTCATTAAAACGGTCTATAAATGTCCTTATTATTATAGCATCATGCTTGTGTTTTCATGTTTTTGTAATTGCAATTTTTAAGGAGCAATAAAATGCGTAACCACCATCAAGAAAATAGGAACGATTTATTATTATCTGCGACCTTGATCATGACAATATGGACTTCATTTGAAAACTCATTTCCAAATTCTGTATAAGTTCACGAGATGCCAATATTCATAATTATCTTTAACCCATGCAATGTAAATTCAAAGTCCATGTAAAAATGTAAATTTAATATATTACTATCTTCATCTGATTCCTTGTGTTATATAGAATGTGCTAAATTCTCGCCTCGTTCGATGTCGTTACGGGAAAACAGCTGTGTGATGTCCTGGCTTCGAGGATCATCATAAGATGGGAAAAAGAAAACCTCTCACACCTGAACAGGAAATTTGTACTGAAGATTCCTGGCAAAAGGCCCGTTGTTATGTATCTTATCAAGTGATAGAGATATGAGAGAGAAAAAAAAAAAACAGAGATACAGAGAGAGACAAAATCTTGAAAATTGTGAGTGGACCTCATTGTTGTTCAGACCGAGCATATTAAAAAGAGGGTAGGTTATCCAATCATGATTAATGTTATCTGATTAGCAAAGACTTTAATCATTCAAAATAAATTTTTCATAAACTCAAACACTCAAAGCCGGTTTCATGGCATGACATAAAGTGGATATAATTTGTAACAAATCTTGTATCTTTCTCTCCGTCACTGTCAAAAAAACGAGGATTCACAATTTTGGGGTCGTTGTATGGATTGCTTTGGTTTGGTTTTAGGGCATATGAACCATTGTAGGTTATTTAAAGCCAAATCCTTTTTATACATATATATCAAATATATGATTTCGAAACACATTTTGTTAATAATATTTCTAAACGATCCTGAATTCATTTCTTTTGTTCACAGTTAAATGGTTTCACTTATTTCAATCTAATACGAATACACACAGTTAAATAATCAAATAGTTCTATTTCAATCAATTTAGTTTAGCCAGTCAAGGAAGTTAAATAGTTCCAAGTATCACTAAAAATTCAATTTAAAACCTGTCATTTTTTGCACATAGATAAATGTAAAAACTGTTCTATTTCACACAATTCAGTTTAGCATAAGTACACAGTTTAAAAGTATCACAGTTCTATCTGACCCATAGAAAGGACCCTTTTAGGTGCTACCACTGCTGCCCAAGGAGCGATGGCAATGAAGCGGTACTACGCAATCTCTAAAGCTGCAGCATTACTGGAGTCTCAACATCAGATTGTTTAGAGTCATATACAGGACACTCGTTAGGAGAGTCTTACTCCTCTGCAGGGATGCAATCAGAGTCTTCTGCAGCCACAGCTGACTGGGCCAGGTCGTTGCATGGAACAAGTGACAGTATACAAGAATAATCTATTCAACCGACTTCGAGTCAGTTAATTTTTACCAGTAGACTCTTAGTCTGATTTACTCAACTTAAAGAAAATTGGCATGAGGATTTGATCTCACAGAATATTTCAATTATGTTTGTTATAGGCTCACGCTGCACTTTGAACGAGAATGTTTGACAATATTTGGTTCAGATTAGTTTTGAATTATCGTCTACATTTAGAGCAAAAACAATGTGAACCGTTTTGTATTGAAAACAATTGCAATTGGTTTCTGGAGCAACACAAGTTTATACATATTTCCTGAAACTAATACGGTATGTCTAATTCAGTAAGGAATTAATATTTAAAAGGCCGTGGGTTGGATGATCAGTAAGCATTATTTAATGATTTTTATCATTAAAGTTTTTCGGACTACTTACTTCATCTTTATTGTTATTTCCACAACGTTTCTGCCGATATGTCCTCCGGCCTTCTTCAGGTGTCTGTCGAACTCGGGAACCTTCACGGAACTTTGAACTACGTCCTTTATTGGAACCACGGGCGTCGCCTGTTCTGATTCCGTTTGCCATAACCGGGTACAAGTGTTAAGTATTGCTGTATATCACTCGCCTGTAGTGAGGATTGAACCTTGTAGTGAGGAATACTTAATATTTGTACCCGGTTATGGCAAACGAAATAAGAACAGGCGACCCCCGTGGTTTTAATAAAGGACGTGGTTCGAAGTTCCGTGAAGGTTGCCGAGTTCGACAAACACCTGAAGAAGGCCGGAGGAGATATCGGCCGAAACGTTGTGAAAATAACAATAAAGATGAAGACAATAGTCCGAAAAACCTTAATGATAAAAAATCAACAAGCTTCGTCTCAGAATTTTTGACAACTATTATTTAAGGAGTTTATATATCCTATAAGATGAATGTATAGGTTACATTAATCAATCGCATAACACGAGAACATTCAACTACCTTGGAAGCAGTATCTCATCAACTGAAAAAGACATCGACACACGGATAACGAAGCCATGGACAGCTATCGATAAGCAATCGGTCATATGGAAATCAGACCTGACCGATAAAATGAAACGCAGTTTTTTCCAAGCAGCGGTCGTGTCGATACTGCTGTATGAATGCACCACCTGGACGCAACCAAAACGGCTCGAAAAGAAGCTAGACGGAAACTACACAAGAATGTTGCGAGCAATATTAAACAAGTCCTGGCGACAACACCCTACAAAGCACCAACTATACGGTCACCTTCCTCCCACCACGAAAATTATCCAAGTTAGACGAACCAGACACGCAGGACACTGCTGGAGGAGTAGAGACGAGCTCATAAGTGATGTACTCCTATGGACCCCCACTTATGGCCTAGCAAAATCAGGACGACCAGCTCGAACATACATACATCAGCTATGTGAAGATACGGGATGTCATCCAGAAGACCTGCAGGAGGCGATAAACGATAGGGAAAAGTGGCGAGAGAGGGTCAGGGATATCTGTGCGGGAGGCACCAGATGATGATGATGATGATGATACAATGTGCGATGGGTAATCAGTCGTTTGAATTACACAAAAATTAAAATAACTCCATTTCACTTTAACAGATATATTTACCATAATGGCACACATTTATTAAAGAAATAAAAAGTAGTTCAACCACACACTTCCGATTACTCCTGACTCTCCGGTAAGACTTTCCATTACCTTATTTAAATTAGTAAACACTGCCGTTATCTGCACCAGCAGTTCATTTCTGGTGTTGAACAGAGTTTTGCTGGTCTCTCGCTAAACCGCGCGTTACACATATTTAACTAGGATATTGCAATCTGTACTGGAAAGCTACAAAAAAATAAGGCAATATTGATGCAGAAATTTTTTGACAGCCAAGACAGGGTTTGTTTTTTTGCTGGTGTGGTATGACAGAGTTTTGGAGGTGCCGTGGTGTTATGGTTATCGTCGTAGGAAATGGACACGGCGACACGAGTTCAAATTCTGGACGAGACTGATTGCATTTCACATAGCACTAATACCCTTGGGAAAGGTATGAATCCAATTATACTCCCTCCAGCTATGGGTAAATAGTTGGGCAGATTGGGTTCTTTAGCCTTGGTGAGACAACTAGTCTAGGAGATGGAAAATTCTGAATTGAAACCATTTAAACTCCGCTTAAAAAATGACCTCGTGTCAAATCCTACCCGAGCGGAGGGGTTGGTAAATAGAAGAAACCCTCTGAATAGGGCCACACAACCTCCTCCATTTAACAGATGCAAGCATTCGTGTTTAGTGTTAAACCACGTGGGATGAAGAGAGACACTTTTGAGTTATTGGCAAGGACTACAGCTGGCCGTTTCTAAATTTCTGAAAGAGTCAATTATGTTACGATGCTGTTCTCTTCACAGAGTGTCCAAATGAGTTTATTTTTCTGCACAGAAGAAAACGATTGAACCAAAAGAAGTCTATGAGTGAAATTAATAATTTAAAATGTTTACAATTTCCCCATAGAATCCTATATTTGATAAGACTGAGAAATATTTTTTGTGGGGGATCTATTATTATTACTAAAGCATGTATTAATGAAAGACTGCTGTTTAAATACAAAATTATTAATGTATTTTGACATTTTTTGGTTCATTTATATATTTGTAGAATACTTAACTTTTAGATGTGTACTTTCAGAGCGTTTGTTTGACAGGATTCCTTCATCAGAAAATAACAGCATAAAAAAAAGAAGAAAAAACATTCATGTAGAAGGAAATATCATCTTCACAGGCACTTATCTCAATATATATTTGTTTTGCAAAATGGGTTTTAAGATATTAATTTTATAGAGGGGAACACCGGGCACTTCTGCATTGAGAAATATGCGCGCAAGAATATAAAAAGATGACCGAATGTTGATTCAAACACCAAAGTAAATATGCCAAAAAACTATCATACAAAACCATAAACACAGATACTGTCACACGTGTAAACACATACGCGTACGCACACACACACACACACACACACACACACACACACACACACACACACACACACACACACACATTAAGAATTTACATACAGCAGCTCCTTACAAACATAGGATGTAGTCTAGGAGACCGGTCGTTAGCGATGGATTGTAGGGACAAATTGCGAGTGAGAGTCAGGACAATCCGTGCTAGCAGCCTGACATTATCATGTTATATATATATATATATATATATATATATATATATATATATATATATAATGATATTCTTACCCAAAAAATAACAAGTCCGATACACCTATTTATTTTCCTTCCAGCGTTGATCGACATTCGTGAAATTTGTAAAGTAGAAAATATTTTTCAAAGTTAATCACGCATCCCCCACGCACAACCAAATACCCACCCAGCCACACACACACACACACACACACACACATATATATATATATATATAATTTTTCTTCGTTCTGTTTAGTTAACAGGGTCATTGAAAGCCCATTATTTTATTCATATATTTTCTGCTTCAGCGGAGAAACTAACTTCTTTTTTCTTCGTGTGTATTCATTATTAATACAAGATCCTGTAATATTATAAGACTGCAACCATCTATAATGTGCAGCTGGCATTTGTAAGAAGTTCAGATGCCGCATCGTGTTGACTTTTGATGATTGGCTTTGGGCTCATACCGGATTTTAATTATTTCCCGGCCTAATTTTCATGGCCAGGTGTCTCTATGATTGATGAGAGTACTGATCTGTTTAGATTGCTTTTACATGTTTGAACGATGTGTTCGTTCGGTACTTTCCAAAGCCTTGAGTTATGACATAATATAAGCATATGTGCACGATGTTATGGATAAAAATTTCTCCAAAATATTTCCCAAGATTATCAATAATTGGAGTCCGTCAACGCAGTTATCAAGGAGTGCTTAGATAGGTTGCTCTTTTGAAGCGGACCCTAGAGAATCCCTTAGAAGAAGAAACGTGAATAAAGGATGCGAGATGAAAGAAAGCACTTTTAAGGACAACTAGTTATGACAGTTAACTGCAACTTACTGACCTTCACGTTTCTATATATGCTGCTAAATTGGCGAAGTTTAGAATATGTATGAAGGGTGGTGACCTGAGTATGAAACTAAACTGCATCCAATGGTATACCTCCAGATCTGGGGATCTGGGTAATGTTTATAATTCCTTCATTGTTATTACTCCCAGGTCCACTCAGCCCCGTTGTCGTAGTGACTGTTTAAGTGCCAAATAAATCTGTCTAAAAATTGTTCTTATTTGGTCGCAATACTGATACAGGGATTGCGGAATACCCTTTCATTAAAATTACTCCATGTACTCTTTCACCCGGAGATATAAAACTTTTTGGGGTCCCAACTATGAGTCAAATCGGTCTGTTTGAAAATTGTTGGTATTATTTGGTAACATTTGTTAATATATAACAGTAATTTTTTCTTGTGTTAAAAGTGGTTACTTGAAACTGTAATTATTATTGCATGACTGTGAGAAAAAGACATTATGAAAAAGGTTCGCAAAACACGTAAATATAAATGTACGATGACTGTAACTCATTATCGTCTATGCATAAGATAGCCATAGATGGTTGGCATGAGAAAAAATGATCAAATAACCCTGATTGATTATTATTATATTTATTATAGTTTTTCACACCAGTGTCAGCAGATGGTTTTCCACAGGAGTTTGAGTGAAAATGACTCTCCTCAAGTCTCCAGGACTCTAAGCATTGTGGACGATCTCAACAATTCTACCGTTTGATGGTCTTTACTCGTCCTCTTATTTTCATTCCTTCAGTCCCTGTGACAATCCTATGGTGACTGAACCAAGCCCGCTAATTGTAATTGGTATCAAAGTCACTTTCATATTCCATGGATTTTTCAGTTCTCTAGCATGGTCGGGGTACTTATCCCTCTTTTCGTTTTACCTTGTGGTCAGCCATAACGGCAATGTTCACTATTCCGCTGGTTCTTCTTTTTTTTTTTTTTTTTTGGTTGACTATGACTACGTTTAGTCGTCTGGCCGATAATAGGTGATCCGGCTGTATGTTAAAATCCCAGAGAATTTCGTGAGTTTCATTTTCTAAGACGAATTCTGGGTAAGTCATATACCATTTGCTCGCATGGTAGGATTTCAATTTCTTACTCCATCGCCAGTGGATCACCTTCCCCCACAGTCATTTCTCGCGAGTGATTTCGCTTTTTTGTCATTTGAAATGTCTGGAGTCGATTTTTTTCCCATTTTGTTTTCAGGACATGCTGCGAGCAATCTTGAACAAGTCCTGGCGGCAACACCCCACAAGACACCAACTGTACGGCCACCTGCCTCCTATCACGAAAATTATTCTAGTTAGACGAACCAAATATGCAGGACACTGCTGGAGAAGCAGGGACGAACTCATAAGTGATGTACTCTTGTGGACCCCCACACATGGCCGTGCAAAAGCATGGCCGTGCAAAAGCAGGACGGCCAGCACGAGCATACATTCAGCAAGTATGTGAGGATACGGGATGTTGTCCAGAAGACGTGCCTGAGGCGATGAACGATAGGGAAAAGTAGCGAGAGAGGCTCAGGGATAATCCGTGCTACCAGCACGGCATGATGATGATGAATGCTTGCTTTGTCAGTATTACTTCTGGTCACTGCAATTAGTCTATCGTATATTTTTATGTAGTTGTCGTCGTATAGATGTATCGAGGCTATCTAAAATCCTGGTGAGTGTTTTTATTCTGTTTCATAACAAATACAGTCTGCCCACGTCATCTTTGTGGTGTACGGCCTTATGCATCGTCGTCTATTTTCCTTTTTCTCTGGTCAATTGGTTTAAGTTCTCCCTTGTCCCCAAATATCTTACGAGGGATTCACCCAAAGTATTTATTTCTGCATCGATGTTTGGTTTCGAGTTGCTTTCTCGTTCTCAGGAGGTATTCTTTTTTTTATTTTTTTTCTTTCATATCCACATGTTTGATTATGTCCACTTCCAATACCGCCAAGTATTTGTAAGTTTCCTTTTCTTGGAGCGTTCTCATTTTTTTTGGTATGGTAGTTCTGGTCCTTTTCTCATTCATCTCTTTCCGCTTTTCATTATTAGCATGACACATTTTTGTATGCCCAATTCCATCTATATATCTTCTTCCTCACAGTTTGTATTATTACGAGGATCATTTGATAAGTTTCCAGGCTTTTTTTTTTGTATGGGCACTTTTATTAATAGTACACACAGGAAACTATAGTCTTCTTCGAAGTAATCTTCTTCAATGCAATTCACTTGTTGTACCGTTCCAACAACTTCTGGAAGGCCCCATGGAAGTCCTCTTGTGTGAGCGTGTCACCTCGTCATTTCACCTCCTCAATTGTCTCATAACGAGAGTCTCTGAGTGTAGGGAATAACCAAAAGTCACAAATTATAGGGAGGCTGAGGAACTGTCTTGATGCCCATCTTGGTCAAATAGTTCTTGACAAGGATGGAGTAGTGGACTGATGCATTGTCCTGGTGGAAATGCCACTGACCCGATTTGAAGAGTGCTGGCCTCTTCCGACGGAATCTCTTCCTGAACTCCCTTAAAACCACAATATAGTAACCTTAACCCTAACCCTTTGGTCAATCAAGGTTGGTGTATTGACTTCCTTACTCGTCCCACACCGCTCATCATCCCTCACAAACTCCCAGCCTTCCTTGAATCTCTTATGCCGCTCAAAACTGATGCTCGTTTCCTGCAAGATGGTCGAAAAGCAATCTGAAGCATTCCATACGTTTCTGTGGCAATTTTCCAAGTTTAAAACAGCATTTTATTGCATATAGTTCTTCGAAAATGTCCTCACATCGAGATTGAATTTTTGAAATTCACCAGCTGTGACATCAGGGTGTATTCGAATTCCTGCTGTAGCTGTTCATTTGAACCGGAAATCATAAAAATCCGTCAGTCATCTCATATGATGTATAGCAATAACATACCGAGTTTTCAAGAGCCTACGACAATTTTAAATACCTGTACAAAAAAAAGTCAGAAAACTTCTTGAAGGTTCCTCGTAGTTATACCCTGGAATCTGCCTGGAACTGCAAAGTTTACAATCCTGCAATTTCTCTCTTTTTAATTGATTATTAAAAGGGCCTGGTCTTGTGGTCGAGTTTAGGTGATCCGTGTGAATGTCAAAGTCACAGAGGAGTTGCGTGTGCATGTCATTCTACACGACACCATTTCTTTGTAAGGTCAAATTTAAACTTTTTGAACATCTCACAGTGGATCACCTTACGCATCCTATCTTGCTAAGTATTATACTCTTTCTGTGCTGATGTGGAACATTCGCTTATTATGTGATTGATCGTTTCGTTTCTATCATTGTAAAACCCTCATCTGCTGTTTTGTTTCGTCTTAGCTATTCTTGCTTTGATATGGTCAGTCCTTGTTGTGTTCTGCTTTTAGGAGATGTTCAGTTTCTCTCGTAAAATTTCCTATTCTTACACACGTCCAGGTTTTCTCGTGTGACATGTCGCTTGGTCGTCGCTTAAAACGTCCATAGATTTGTATTTCTTTCCACTTTAGTTTTCTGGTTATTGTCGTTCAACTGGCCTTCGTGTTGTTGCTATTGTTTCTGGTGGCTGCAATCCGTCTTCCTCCGCGCTTTTCTATGTAGTCTTCTGCGTCAAACGCTGTCGTCAATACTGGTAAGCTCTCCCTTTTTCTCTTGACTCATATAGTTTGTCAACGTAATCTGTGGGATGCAATACCTTATACATAGTCATTAGTTCTCTCGTTCTCTGGTCCATTTGCTGAAGTTCTTCTCTGTTCCACTTCAAGAATGGTCCCGGGTATCTTACAAGTGGGACAGCACAGGTATTTATCTCTTTGACAAGGTTCCTGCTTAAGAGTTTTATCTCGAGTATTTTTCTGTTTCTTCTGAGGTACTCTTTTTTCAATTGTTCTTTCATTTCCGCTTCTTTGATGGAATCAACTTCCAATATCCGCAAGTATTTTTAGGCTTCCTTTTCTCCGAGATTTCTGATGACTACTTGATTTAATAGTTCAACTCCTTTTACCATGTGTCGTTTGCCATTTTCCATTAATAGCATGGTGCATTTTTTAATACCAAATTCCATTTTTATATCTTGACTGTATATTGTCATAGTCTGTATTAGGGTTTCCAATTCTTTTTCGTTTCTGGCAAAAAAATTGATGTCGTCCATGTACATCATGTTGTTGATTTTTTTTTTTCTGCGAATTACTGAGTTTGTAACCGGCTGAGCAATTCCTAAGTGTGTAGTGAATAGTTTTAAAAGTGTAAGATTCTAAATTAAGTAATATTGATTGAAACATTTTAATGTTAACAATTTATAGGTTAAAACATACTTAAATTTCATGGCTATTTATTTGTTGCTTTTGATGCGCCAAATTAAGCCTACAGAAGAATTTGTTTATCAGTTCTAGAAAAAAAAAAACTTCGGAAAAGTTACAACCATCGAAGGATACACTATGAAGAGGATTTCATAGCTTAAAACACGCACCACCTTGAAAGATTACATATTTTTTTCTCCCTTTTTTAAGGATTGTTTAAGATTCCCAATTAGCTATGCTACTTAGGCTAACGGTCATATGGAAGTCAGACCAGACCGATAAAACAAAACCCAGGTTTTTCCAATCAGTTGCTGTATCAGTACTGCTATATGGATGCACAACATGGGTGCTAACTAAGCGTATAGAGAAAAAGTTTGACGGTAATTACACTAGAATGATGCAAGCTCTAGTGAACAATTCATGGGAGCAACACCCTACAAACAACAGCTGTACGGCCACCTACCACCTGTCACGACAACTATCCGAGTTAGACTAACAAGACATGGAGAAAACTACTGGAGAAGTAAGGATGAACTCATTAGCTATATACTCCTGTGAACCCCTTCACATGGACGAGCAAAGGTTGAACAAATCGCTAGAACCTATCTACAAGAGCTCTGTGCTGACACACGATGTAGCCTGGTGGACCTGCCATGAGCGATGGAGGATAGAGACTGGTGGTGAGAGAGGTTTAGGGAAATCTATGCTAGTAGCATGACATGATGATCATGATGATATATATATATATATATAAATATATATATGAATATATATATATATATATGTGTGTGTGTGTGTGTGTGTGTGTACAAATTTAGAATGAAGTTCATTGTTATCAAGAAAAGACATTTCAGTAAGTAGAATTTACCTAATTTTTAGCATATCATGTTCAGATATAAAATTTTATTTTGCAGGGGTGAAGTTTACAGGTGATAAGCATGCGTACGCTAGAGAGAGAGAGAGAGAGAGAGAGAGAGTGTGTGTGTGTGTGTTGAGAGAGAGAAAGAGTGAGAGAGAGAGTGTGTGTGTGTGTGTGTGTGTGTGTATTATGTCTAAATCATTTAAGTTTCTGACTTTATTTACGTGAATCCTATTGTTTACCTATTTAAAGCTTATATCTTTTAGAATCAGAAATTCCTTTTAGAATAGATTTGGCGAGAAGACATATATTGTAGAAGACTAAGTGTAAATTGATAGCTGTATGTAATTCCCTAACCCCTCTGTCATGGACTGAAAGTGGCAACATGTACTTTTTTTTATTAGATTACTGCTGGATAGAATTCGGAGTTTTCCATTTCCTAGACAATTGCATAATCAAAGCGAAGGAACCCAGTCTGTTCTACAATTTACCAATTCATATCTGGTAAAAAAAGGTCAATCCATGCCTTTCTCAAAGGCATCTGCTGGAAGTTAAATTCAAATTGCTTTGTCCAGGATTTGAACTCGGGTAGTCGATATCCTTTCCTATGATAGTATTACTTTCATGAATGATAGCTATTCTTACGACCATCACAATTTTTTTAAATCTAAAATACGTTATTAAATCATTGTTGTAGTCGTATGAGCTACTGAAGGGTACCATGGTATTAACCTTTCTCATAGACTTATAGCTTAATTGCGAAAATATTCTTGAAAATTGTGGGGTTTTTCTAATTCCACTAAAATAACTTGTTTATCAATGTCACATAGTTTGAAAAGTTTATAGAAATCATCAAGAGAACTCTCCCCACATCGTCCTGGCAATTGTAACTCTATACTCATCAATATGCGGTTTTACAGTTTTATTTAAATACAAATTATAATATTCACGGCTACTCAAAATTTAACATTCACACAAATGCAAAATATGCTAAGCAAAATAAAGCATCTACAATCGGAAAAATATATAATATTATCTGTTAAACAAAATATAACATCTATTTTAATCCAAGATATAATATTAACTCGAATACGAAGCACAATATCCAATGCTATTGAAAATAAAACATCCTCGGCTAAAATCACGAGCAGTACTCTTATAATGTTATATGCACTCAAAGAAATATTGATAGCGAACTCTTTGTCTTTGCATTTTTAGAAACTACTGCCATGCATTATTCTTCATTGTAAGTGTTTTGTAATGGCTAACATCCCTTCAGCACTCTACCAGATAGCCTGCGATTAAAGACTTCGATGGTTGAATAATAAGCCGATCGAGGGTGCCTGGTACGGATGCTGTGGAGGCCAAGCATTCGCGTTACGCGGCCGATACTGACTTACTCCTTGACTGACTTACTCATCGAGCCTCAGGGGGTCGTTCGCCAAGCTCTAACCCTCCTAGGGGCTAGGTTAATTGCCTGGCTCCTGAAGCGCCCCGTTTTAGGCCAATGCCGACGGAGCCCGTGACATGTTTGAGAATACCGGGCATAACTTGGCTACGGTCCTGTGCTCGGACAAACCTTGAAAAAGGCATTGGGCCGTACTCGCCCGTTTCGTGGGGTACGCGACAGATAACTTAAGTAATAAGTTGATATGAATTAGATTATTATTCCGACTGATTTTACTCCGTTTGGCTATACAGCATATTGACCCTCCTCTATTTTTGTGAGTTGTCTTGTTGATTGTGTTTAGCTTATTGTAAGTAAAAAGTAAAGTTAGCGACCATAGTCGAAAGTGACACGAAGGCTTTCTTTTTGATAGCTAAGGGAGGGCACTACTTCTTCCCCTGGATTGCTCCACTTTACCCTTGATCCGTACCTTATAACGCTGAGTTTTAAGTTGGGAAGCGTCATGTACCATTTTTTGAGTCTTTGGTATGACTCGACCTGGGACTGAACCCAAGTCTCCCGGGCGATTGGCGAACACTCTAACCATCATGCCAATGTCTGATTAGCTCTGTCTTTTTGTATGTATCCATTCAGCACAGGATACTCGCGCTAAATAAATATATTAAGGACTCATTCATCTCTGTGTATCATTCACCTCGAAGATACAACCCTAACGAACTATACATATGATTTTTCTGTTGCTAATACACTGAGAAATGTCCCCGTGATTTAGGGGCAAAGGTCTTGGACTGTGATATTTTTACAAGGAAGTTTCGATCACTTTCTGACTAATACCATCGTGAAATGTTTAAACACACTTATCCAGCTTGTTACGAGCTGAATAATACGACTATTGTTCTTCTACAAAAATAGATTTAGCACTGAATTACCCCGAAGATTTATAGGTCATAAAAAACAAAAGAAGAGAATATGCACTATATAATTAATCCTTTAAACGCTATGTACAAAAGTGTATGTCAATTTATTTGTATATTTATGATTATCTCGTGTCTGCATAAAATAAAGTATTATTCTATATTTAATTCTTTGCTTTGTATTATTTAATCAGTTTTGCCAATTTTTCTTCATCCAAGAAATAAATTAATAAATTATGCAGAGCCTCCTTCAAGTTGATTTGCTCAGATTAATAATTAACATTTTTTTATTATCTATTTTTTCGCACTGTTTTTGTCAGCAATTCCTATTCCCGTTCTTTCAACTTTAATTACGAATGAATCCTTTCTTACCGAGTTCCGAAAACTATTGCAAACATATATTCACCATAACTATAAGACATCCAATTGTAAACAGAAAAGGAAACTGTACACTTACAAGTAAGAAAAAAATATGACATATTTCTCAAAATGATAACTACCATATATATCGGTGCAAGTAAGCCAGTCTCAAGTAATGCATTTAAAAATTGCAAGATCACAGATATTAGCAAGAAATACGATTTTAGAGATAAATTTCTGTGGCAGAAAAATACATGAGATTGACACGTATTGTTTGTTGTTTCATGTTTGTTGTTTTCAGAATTTATTTGTAGTTTCCTGAGCATTTGGCTTGTTTTTTTTTTGTTTGTTTGTTTGTTTTTTTTTTGTTTTTTTTTGTTTCATGGCATATCAACCATTATTTGTTATTTAATGCCAAATCTGGGTTCAACTAAACACCAGTCATTTGTTTACTCACTGTTAAATGATCGAACATTTCTATTTCTAACAATTTGATTTAACGTAAGACATTTGTTTGTATTTGATTCAAATGTGAAACAGTTCTATATATAACATTGATAGGACGATATCAAATGCTACCACTAGGACCTAGGAGCAATTGCAATCAAGGGGTACGCTGGATTCCCCCAAGCTCCAGCATTTCTGGAACCCAACCATCACATTGTTTAATGTCATATCAGGACACTCATTGGGTTTGGTCTTACATCTCTATAGAGATGTAGTTGATGTATTCAACGGTCTCACTAAACCGAGCCAGTGTTCCGAGAGCGTTAATATCACCAACCATGACACATAAAAAGCCACATAATATTATCACCGTATAAAAGGATGATGTGGTAAAAGTTGCATAAGTGTATTTACCAACCCCTCCGCATGAGTTACAGGTGACACAAAGTTACTTTTTTAAGAGGAGTTAAACAAGTTTGAATTAAAATTTTTCCTTCTCCGAGATCAATTGCCATACAAACATTATTACCTTTGAGTTTAAAGGTTTTTCGACATAAGGAGAGAGAGGCACAATCTTTCTATGCTGGCCTTTCCATCTCCCCGCCCAACACGAGTGGCACCCGTCACAAGGCCCCTGCGAGCTACCGAAAATCACCCTTCTTCTTCGGACCGCAAGACTCAACTCACTGAATTTTTCAAAATCCCTCAAAATCCTCCGCACACGCTTCCGTTGCATGACGTAATTCACATCTCCTGGTCCCTGGATTTTTATTTTGACAAATCTGAATGACACGTCCGCTCCGCGCGAACGTCAAAACCGGTGTTCACGTTTGCACCTAATTAACCCATGTGCTGAGCTGAAAGGTTCTCAGACTAACTAAACCCAAAGGCCATTATATTACACACGTACCTTATATTGCAGTTAAGCAAGTTGGTATCAAATATCATATTTTGAGTCTTTGGTATTAGTCGACCTAGTATTGAACCCCACTCTCCCGGACCATTGCGAATTCTCCACCCACTACACCAATGGATCTTACTTATTTACCAATATATGATACTTACAATGTTCTCTAATTTTAGGTCATCAGGAAAATTCTTTAACCTTACCTTTAATCAGCTAGTCAAGTGAATAGTCATATAAATTATAATAATATTTTACTGCAGATTCCGTCGTATGATATCAAGCTATATCTGATGGTGAGACTGCTGTCTTGGTGTTTGGAAAATT
Organism: Sepioteuthis lessoniana; assembly: GCA_963585895.1. NCBI lineage: Eukaryota > Metazoa > Mollusca > Cephalopoda > Myopsida > Loliginidae > Sepioteuthis > Sepioteuthis lessoniana. Next base: position 27,435,595 of record OY757904.1, read on the forward strand.
TGGAGAATCCTTGAATCAAACTCACTCACCAGCCAACTTTAACCCAAATAGTCATAACTGTTAGAGTCCTATAAATTTGTTAAGTATAATTGTTTCATCTTTTATAAAGGATAATTATCCATATTAAACAGGACTATTAGTCTTAAAAAAACACTATATAAAAGCATTGAACTGTATGTGAATAGAAATATTAAAGTTAGCAATCATCATCATCATGTCGTGCTGCAAGCCTCAATCTCCTTGAGCCTCTGTCACCATCTGTCTCTATCGTCCAATTTTGCCGGGAGGTCTTCCAGGCAAGATTCTGTATCGGCACAGAGCTCTTGTTGATAGGTTCTTGATAGTCGTCCTACTTTTGCTCGTCCATGCCAAGGGGTCCACAGGAGTACATCGCTTATGAGTTCGTCCTTTCTTCTCCAGTAGTGTTCCGTATGCCTGGTTAGTTTAATTTGGATGATTTTCGTGATAGGTTGTTGGTGGCTGCTGTTTTGTGGGGGGGGGGCTCCTGGACTCGTTCAATACAACTTGTAGCATTCTCATGTAATTACTGTCAAACTTTTTCTACATACTTGAGTTAGCGTCCATGTGGTGCATCAATATAGCAGTATTAATACGATTGCTGCTTGGAAAAAAACTGCGTTTTATTTTATCGGTCAAGACAGACTTCCATATAACTGGTAGCCTATCAGTAGCCGTCCATGCCTTTATTAGTTGCATGTTGATATCATTCTCAGTGGATGAGACACTGCTTCCGCGGTAGGCTAACATAGTTTCAAAATACCACCCTTTAGTGGAAAGATGTGGCCTGTTTGATTGAAGCACATGTTAACAATACTTGAATCAATTAAAATGTTATAAAGATGATTATTACAAGATATAATTATCACTTTCAAATAGCAATACTTCGAATGATTCAACTATGTGTTAACAACAAATAGCAGTATTGAAACACTAATTGTCTGCCAACAAATTAATTCTAACATGTCGAAAAACTTGGGCATCTACAAACTACCCCCTGAAAAACCATAGATATATAATCAGGATTTGATATTTTGGAATCGAATAAACATTGATGTTTGATATATCATGGAACAAATAACTTAATCTGTTCTTTTACAGCTATTTATGAAGATAGTTGAACAGGCATTATTTAGTAGATTTTATCTTCACTCTATGTTTTACACTTGACACTTATGAAGCTGATTTTGAAAAAAAATCCACCTCGTACAAAATTCGAATTATGATTATAAACGTAAATTATCATAATTATGATATTATGATAACTATGATATTATGATAATTATGATAATAAATGAAAATTTAAAATGTATGCAGTTCTCTAACAATTATTCATAAAATGACACTACACAGTTTACATGCTGTTAAAATGAACCAATTAATAAACACATCTTTTAAAAAATCATCCAAAAAAGTAAACGTAAAATGTGTGACATTCTCAAATGTCAAAGCATACAACTTGGGTTGACAAGACGTTGAAACCAATGAATGAATCAATCAATGAATTCATCAATTAATCATCCCAGTTTGCAGGAGCCGTAGAATACACGACTCCATCTCTGCAGAGAAGGTTAGACCCTCCAGTGAGTGTCTTGGATAGGACATTAAACAATTTTATGGAGGAGGCTCAAGTAATGCCAGTGTTTTGGGGAATGCAGCGTAACCCTTCATTGCCACCTGATAGGATCTTATCTTTGGAGACAAATAAAACTGGTTCACATTTAAACTGAGTACAAACAAATGACTTATGCAAGATTAAATTGTTAGAAATAGAACAGCTTGACCATTTAACTGCATGTAAACAAATGACTGATGTTTTGGTGAAACGTTGGTGATACATAGAAATACTTAGAACCATCTAACTTTATTGACTTATGCAAAATCGAATTGTTAAAAATAGCACTGTTTCTTTCAAGGCATAAAATAACCCAAGACTATTATTTAACTGTGTGTATCGAGAAAATGTTTATAAATCATCGATGTAGCATATATGTAAAAAAAAGGATTTAGCAATAAATAACCAACAATGGTTGATATGCCATAAAACGAAACCAGACTAAACCGTTAGTCAATAAAAAAGTACTTAATGAACACCTACACAGAAAATGTAAATATGAATATATAATGAAGGTTATTGTCTAACCTCGAGGCATAAGATTACTTTAGACTGGGGACATGCTGTTATAATCGATCAATCCAAAATGATTCTTAAGAAACTTTTGCCACAAAAATGTAAATCTACATAAAATGTATATTATTCCCTAACGTCAAGGTATGAAATATTCTTCGAATGTTTGACATGCTGTCAAAATCAATCACTCAATGAACCAAGAAAAGATACTAAAAAATTGCGACATGAAAATGTAAATATGAATATGCAATGGATACAATTTCCTAACACCAAGGTACAAAATAACCCAAGACGAGTTGTCATGTCGTTAGAACCAACAACTAACCAACCAACCAACCAATCTGTAGTGTTTTGCTATAACTTTTGTCGAAATCAAGAAAATAATGACAGAGTTAAGTAAAGAAAGGAGGAAAGATAAAATTGCAGTTATACTGAACTTGTAAAACTAATGAAAAAAATGTTGATTTTTTTTTTTTTGGTAATTCCAGAATTCCAGAAGCAGTAAGTTCCAACAAATTGAAAAGAAAAAAGGAAAATTGAAATGCTTTGGGTTAACTTCTATTTGCAAAAATAACAAATTAAGATCGTAATTTTGTGTCAAAATGAATTAGTGTTAACAACACACCTACAATGTTTCTCCCAGAGGCAAACTAAATAGATCTTCCTACGCATTGTTTTTCTTCCTGTTATCTTTTGGGCATCACGTTTTGTCTAAACCAATTATTCCGTTTTCATGGTAAAAAATAGTCTGTATTTAAAAAGATTTATAATGATATTTCAAGGCAATCAGTTTAGTGACCCCTAATACACTTTATTTTTATTCAGTGATAATTCGGCTAAAGGAAAAAAAAAACAACAGCAACAAAGAAAACACAAAGAAAAAACAAAAACAAAAAATAAAAATAAAAATAAAAATGAATAATGCAATTAAATGCATAACAATTACAGATGTAATTTACAAGTGACGTCACAATATGTATAGATTCATAGGTGTTTAACAATTTTCGTAATATATGTGACCTTTCTCGAACGACATTCGTGCATATTTGCAAACAAGTATAACCTCAGTTCAAGGTGCGGAAAACACACACACACACACACACACACACACACACACACACACACACACATATATATATATATATATATATATATGTTACATGGACGCTAACAAAACGGCTGGAGAAGAAGCTAGACTTCAATTACACAAGAACGCTGCGTGCTATCTTGAACAAGTCCTGGCGACAACACCGCACAAGACACCAACTGTACGGCCACCTGCCTCCTATCACGAAAACTATTCAAGTTACCGAACCAGACATGCAGGAAACTGCTGGAGAAGCAGGGACGAACTCATAAGAGATTTACTCTTATGGACCCCCACACATGGCCGTGCAAAAGCAGGACGACCAGCACAAACATACATTGAGCAGCTATGTGAGGATACGGGATGTTGTCCTGAAGACCTGCCTAGGGCGATGAACGCTAGGGAATAATGCCGAGAGAGGGACAGGGATATCCGTGCTACCAGCGCGACATGATGATGATGATGATGGTGTATATAGGTGTGTGTGTGTGTGTGAGAGAGAGAGGGTGTGTGTTGGCGAGTAGTGTAAATGTGTGTAAATGACACTGTGAAAATTTATATTTTTAAATTTATATGGCATCATTAGATCTATCAAACTTTCTCTCTCTCTCTTTCTCTCTTCCCACCTCTCTCTCCCTCTCTCTCTCTCTCTATATATATATATATATATAAGATGAAAAATCAATTGCTTTACTTACAAGAAAAAAAGTGTAAATTATAGTGGAACAATAGACTGGAGAAGATGTAATTTTTGTATCATTATTTCTTGAATTTATTGACCAACTGGCAATTTTCTTTGAGGCGACACGTATTTTTGATATTTTTGAGAAATGGAACGATGATATTTCATATAGCCTCGCAAATTTTTAATGACCAAAACTCATTATAATTTAAATACTTTCCCTTCTAGATTGTTAAAATTGCAGTTTAACCAACAAGTATCATAAATAAGCCACTCAACTAATTTACTTAATTAGGAGCCAAACTTAATATAATAAGTGGTGCAATGAAATAGATAAGTTTTTAGAAGATTATCAACTTCATTCTTTTATTCTTAGAACATTCCTCTCAATTTCTCCTGTGTGAAAATCTAACATTCTTTTCCCGACAGAAATATTCAATTTCAAGATGTCAATTTTGACTAATACACACATGATAGCCACGGTCAGTGATATTCAACTTATCATATACTGATATATTAGCATCATGAATATACTTATGCACTATATACTAACATATTCACACCAAAAATTTTAATAACAAAATATATTATTTAGATTTTGATCAATGAAGGAATGACTTTTTTCTTCCTTTTAATGTCAGTATTGGGGAATACCAACTCTTGAAAACTACCTTTTCTTACGATAAAAGACGTGTAAATTTCGTTTTTGCTCAACATTTTTACTCATGTTGAGGAAATTTAATGTCTTAGATTAGTAGGCATGTGTTTTATTCAATCATTTACTCATGTATTAGTTATCTCTTTTCTCTTTCTCTCTCTCTCTCTCTCTATATATATATATATATATATATATATCATCAAGGTATGCCAATAGAATTATTACTTTGAGTGTATCAATTATATATATACGCATATGTATTTATAGTTTACAGAGTCAAAGGAATCTATGCTGTCAGCATGTCTTGATAATGTATATATATATATATATATATATATATATATATATATATATATATATATATATATATATATATATATATATATCGTTAAAATAATCTAAAAGTCAACAAGAAAGAAGAGATATAGCAGGCAATACGTTACCACATCTTTTATAACTAGAACAATCAATTAGCTTGAATGAGGTGGATAAATTGTCGTCAATTTACATTTTTAATTTCACGGATGCATCTTATTTGTTTCAGGCTTAACAACTGTGCAGTAAACTCGAGTTAGTTTGGCATTACCAATGAGGAAAATTTTTCTTTAATACAAATCACTAATACAGAAATTTAGAAGCAGCTGCTCTACTTCTTTGGCATTCACGATGGAAGCTTTAATGGGTAGACATCACTGTATTTGGCCGTTCATTTGAGGATAGTGCGAATGGTTCGGAAAGGATGAGTCCAATGGGGATTAGACAGTTGGGGAAGCTCGGAAGGGTCTTTTCGATTGTTCTGAAAAGAACCCTCGAGTTTAAGATTGAGATAAAAGCCTTGATTGAAAACGATCCCAAAAAGTAACTGAATTCCACAGCCTGGGACATGTTGGTGTCTGAGTTAGTTATTTGTCAAGAAAGGCATGGATACATACATTGCTTGAAAACCTAAAATCTGTTAAAGAACTCTACAAGCACGAAAATCCAGTCTAGTGAGTAAGAAAATTTCTATGCTCACATCACTCCTAAATTCTGGTCACCTAATTTCCCAGACTGCAATCCCCTTAATTATTAAGTTCAATGCAAAGTTGAGAGTGATACCATCAAACATTGTGCAACGGTAAAGCGGGACTTAAGAAAAAGATTATGGCAGCAATTACCAATATATACAAAGAGACGATCGAAAAGTGTTGAAGGAGCTTCCGAAGTCGTCTGAACGCTGTGATTATTTCTTTGAGCAAATTTAATCAATAGTATTTTAAGAAAATTTCATTTTAGCGTTACTCAAACAATCTTACCATATATATATATATATATATATATATATATATATATATATATATATATATATATATTGCTGGTGGTAGTAGTGCTAAATGTCTATCGTGAGAGATATGAACATTTAAAAAAATAAGTCCACAAGAGATTATGATTTTGGTATTTAGCTGTGATTATAAAATTGGTATTTAGCTGTAATGTTATTTACTGCTTGAGAGTTTTTCACATCATTGTCAACAGATGGTCTTCACTGGAGTGTGAGTGGCAGCAAGTCTCCTCAAGTCTCCGGGATTCTTCTCCGTATTCTAGCTGTACTCGACGATGTAGTAATACGGATGGTCGCCACTCGTCTAAATACTTCCATGTCCTCCAATCACTTTTATAATCCTTTGGTGACTGTACCATAAATTCTAATCAGAAATGGTATAATTATCATTTACATCTTCCATATTTTTTTCAATTCCCTAGCAAGGTCGAGATAATTAACTTTCTTTTTATGTTCTTTCAATTTCATTATGTGCTCGGCCGGGACAGCAAAGTCCACGATTTTGCTAGATCTCTTTTTTTTATTATTTATTATAAGGTCTGGTCATATGGCCGAGATTAGGTGATCTGTTTGAAAGTTAAAATCCCATAGAATTTATATGTATCTAATTCTCCAGGACAGATGCTGGGTTGTGCATACACCATTTCTTCTTATGGTCAAATTTGAATTTCTTGCACACCTTGAATCACCTTGCCCCGTTAGTGGTGTCCAGTCTTCTACTCCCCCAGGGCAAATTTGTTGCATTTACAAATTACGTGATTGATAGTTTCCTCTCTATCACTACATAACCTATGTTTGCTATTTTCTCCCGTCTTATCAATTCTCGCTTTGATTTGATTCGTACTTTTGAGGTTGTTTTGTGTTGCTTTTAGAAATTATTCAAGTCCTCTATTAAGGTTTCCCATTCTTAGCTACGTCCACGTTTTATTAAATATTGGTTATTAGTCGTTTTCAAACGTCCATTGAGTTGCTTTTCCTCCCTTTTTTGTAGTTATTGTCGTTCTGCTGGTCATAGTGTTTTCAGTATTGTTTCTGGTAGCTGTAATCAGTCCTTCGCGCTTTTGTATGTAGTCTTCGAGTCGTTGTATCGATGCATCAACGATGTCCTCGATGCTAGCAAGTCTTCTTACTCCTTCTTTTCTTGATGCATATAGTCACTCAACGTCATCTCTGTGATGTAATGCCTTATGCATGGTCATTAGTTTGCTTGTTCTCTGGTCAATTAGCTTATGTTCTTCTTTAGTCTACTTCAAGAATAGTCCCGAATATATTACGAGGGGTACAGCCCAGGTATTTTTTCTTTTGGTAAGGTTTCTGAAACATATTTTTTTCTTGAGTAGCTTTCTAGTTCCCCTGAGATATTCGATCTCATTTTGTTTTTCGTAGTCAGCTTCAAGATGCCTCAGTATTTGAACGCTTCCTTTTCTCCGAGCATTCTAATTTTTTCTTGATTTGGTTTTTCCGTTCCGTCCGTCAAGTGTTTTTTTTTTTTTCCGGCTTTTCATTACTAGCTAGGCACATTTTTTATGCCAAAATTCCATTCCTAAGTCCTGATTGTATATTCTCCCTGCGTGTATTAGAGTTTCCAATTCGTTTTTATTTTTTACAAGCAGTTTGATGTCGTCCATGTTCATTAAGTGATTGATTTTTTCCTGCGATTTACTAAGTTTGTATGCGGCTGTGTATTTACAGAGTGGATGGTTAAGTGGCATCATCGTTATTATTATCATTATTATTGTTATTATCGTTATTAATATTGTTATTATTATTATTAAATATAAATGTGCTCTGGAAGCGTTTCGGACAATTACGTTTTTCTTCACGTGCATTGAATGGTACATTTTTTTCTGGTTGTCTTTAATAGGAAAGATTGTTTTGATTTTGTTTACTTCCAAATTTTGTGTCTGTGAATATCCCATTCGATATTTTTGGCCACGAAGACTTCTACTTTATATATAGGCTGCTTTTTGAGGGCACCTCCGGTGGTGTAACGGTTAGCAAGATAGACTAGCAAGCCTACACGAATGAGTTCGAGTCTCATTGGGCGCCCAATTCATTCGGCCTTGTGCCACATTGAAGCAAAGAGCTTTTTAAATTACTATATATGCTGCTTTTTGTGTGTATAAATATGTATTCTATGTACGGGTACAGACACGTATATATACATATGCACACTCATGCATAGATAAACTCTTATAAACAGATATTTGCCAGGCTATTGGATGGAAATTTGCTCTTCTTTATTCTTCCTCTTCCTTTTTACCTCTGCTCTCTCTGTCTTTGTTTCTCTCTCTCTCTCTCTCTCTCTCTCTCTTTATATATTTATATATATATATATGTGTGTATGTGTGTGTGAGAACACATACGAATATATGTAGGTACATTTATATATGCATACACGTTTGTCTTTTTCTAGGGTATTTGGTGGATTTAATGTGCGTGAAACTGCACTCAACACCATACGCATATGTATTTTTTTAGGCAGTTGGTGAATGTAGATTTATCTGTGCATGCGTAGTTAGGCTCTGTTTTATGTTGATTAACATATATGAATTATTTTCTTTTATTTGGTTCAATGAATACTTGTCAGTCTGGTATATTTGTATTATATTACGGTTTCGCCTGCTGCATTCTTCAAGCTCTTGTGTTGCATAAAGTTCTTTATTTTCTGGTAATTCCATATTGTCTTTATGTAAAGAGACTCTATTGTTCAGTGTGTGACTGTAACCAATCTTATATCTCGTTTCAGTTTGTGTATTCGATTATGTTAACTAAAAGTGTCTTTTTTTTTTAAATTGCTGCTCAAATTACAATTTTTCATAAACGATATTTTCAAGTATTTGCAAGAATAGGATTGTCCGTCTGTGATGATATAACGTACAATACATCTTTTATTTTTACATTTTAGATTCCATTCGTTGTGTTTTCTCCAAATTTAGATAAGCTTCGTGTGTGTTTAAAAATGTTTGGTTGTCGATTGCTTTTAATGATTTTTATTGTTTCTCGTGTGTTTTTAATTCAGTCACTTTTTTTCTGTTGATCTGGATTCTTTGATATTTCTGGGAATAGCTTTGGGTTGTTTCTGTTGATTATTGTTTTAGTTTTATTTGGTTTTATGGCTTATCAACAATTGTGGGTTATTTATTACCAAATCCATTGCCATACATATAAACAGTGGTATTTCAAACAATCCCGTTTAGCATTAGAACAGTTTTTTTTTCGTTTACTCACAGTTAAATGACAAACAGCTCTTTTTCAAACAATTGACCCAGAGCTAGGACCCTATCCAGTGCGACCACTCCGAGTCAGAGTGATCCTGGGAGCGAAGAGGTACTTCACATTCTCGAAAGCTCGAGCATTACTGGAACCTCACCATCAGATATTTTTGTGTCATAGACAGGACACTCATTTGTAGTGATTCAGTCGGTGTATTCTACAGCGTCAGTCGACATAACCATTGTTGTATATATATATATATATATGTGTGTGTGTGTGTGTGTATGTGTGTGTGTATATGTACGATAGTTACGCGATAAGTCTAGTGAATTTTGTCTAAGATCGTAATAGGATGCGCTATTTACAGTAACACCTTGTACAATGAAATTAATTTTGAGAGATTTTTTTCGTATTCCAGAAAACTGTCTGCGTTACGTAACATACTGAATGTTGTGCAAGGATATTGTCTTTATTGAGGGTAAGAGTGTTTCCAGGTCATGGACTATTGTATTTCGTCATTTTATTAGACTGAAAATATTATTCAATTTAAAGTTGTCTAAAAAGTTACCAGCAGCACCGTTAATTACCTGCTCTAATGAATTTCCGTGTTATTTTTAGATGCATTTTTGTATTGCTGTTTTAAATGGCAATTCAATGGCCATTGTCATTTAGCGAGTTTCGTCGTCATTATATACATGCATTTATTTACCCCCTCTGTCGGGAGTGAGATACGGCACCGTCAAATTTTAATGAAACATTTTGCATTCAAGTTTTCATTACCTTAGACCGGTGCTCATCATCACGTCGCGCTGCTAGCACGGATATCCCTGACCCTCTCTTACCACCTGTCTCTATCATCCATTGCTCATGGCAGGTCCTATATCGGTACAGAGCTCTTGTAGATAGGTTCTACATAGTCGTCCTACCTTTGCTCGTCCTTGCGAAAGGGCCCAGGGAAGTACATCACTTATGACTTCGTCCTTACTTCTCCAGGAGTGTCCCTTACGTCTGGTTAGTCTAATTTGGATACTTTTCGTGATGGGTGGTATATGGCCGTACAGTTGATGTGTTTTATAATTAAGGAATTATATTTCTTTATATTAATCATTTTTCGTTAATTATACTTTATAATTCAGTTTGGTTGGGCTTTGAATTATTCGGCGCTGAGTTCAGGTGCGTAGAATTACGTACAGTTTACGCTCATGCGCAAAGGATATGACAATCACAATTGTCTTCATAAACCCCAGATAGGAAATGGGGTTGGAGTGTGAATGACGTCATGACGGAAGCGATGGTCCTGAGAATTTGTAGATTTTGAAAAAGAGTCGGTTGGGAGTTAACTTTGGACGATGTAGGCAGACAGTTGGGTTGTCTGCTATTGAGGCAGACAATGATGTTGAGAAGTTGGGGTCCTACCATGATGTTAAGAAATTGAGATTGGACCACGAAATGTACCGAGCGTTGGGGTGTTGTTAGCATAGTATGATTACGAAATATTTTTAAGAATTGTCTCTCTCCTCGTGTCGAAGAACCGAAGTCAGAAGTTAATAAATGCATTCATTCATGAACAACGAAGTTGCCTGTGCATTTGGGTCTACCTATCGGGTTTTGTATTTGTTTATTTACTGTTGATATTGATATCTTTATGGTTGTGAATATACAACAGATGTTTTGCGGGATATTGCCTCCAGGGTTTGTTCAGTACAGCTCGGACCATACTTGTATAATTGTTGTCAAGCATTTTCTCCATGCGTTTTGTTTTGCATACAGGTGGTGCATCCATATTTCAGAGGACCAACATTTAGTGTGTAGATGTCGATTTTGATTAAAGCATATGTATTCTGTTTTATCAGCTTTCACATGGTAGTCTATGCCACCTTCTGCTCGTTCCAGATTATTTAGCACGGATTTGACTTAAGCGAGGGAATTTTCCAGAAGCGCCATATCATCGATGCTGTCCGCGTCATTAATAGTTTGTGCGACCAATCTTCTGCTTCGTTCCTTTGCCTGCTGTAAGCCATTTTCTTTCATTAAATCTATAGATGTTCTAGCTCGTAGTCAATGCACATTATAAACATGTATGGGATTAATATATATCCTTGCAGCACACCAGCTACAATGTCGAAGTAGTCTTTGTCTCGATGAGCGGACTTTTACTTTTTTTGTTTTTATACAGCATTATTATGGCTGCAACGGTTTCTTTGGAGAACCATTGACGAGAAGTATTTGCTACATCTTTTCTCTGTCTATGCAGTCAAATTCCTTGGTTTAATAGATGAATTATAGTATTGTCTCGAGGTTATTTGCATTAATGCCTTCTAGAATTCAACGGATCCTTATTATTTTCCCGTAGCTGGGAAGGGAATATTTAGATTCTAAGCTTCCCAGAGGGTATTAGCTCAATCTTAAATGCAAACAGCCTTTTCAAGTATATGAATTCGAAACACCAGGTCATTTTCCTATGATAATAACCTTTAAATAAAAAGTACCCCCATTGCTATATAAGCCATACTTGAGGCTTGTGTAAGTAATCTAGAAAAAAAATCCACTTCATTGATTTAAATCCTCACACTTATTTTTATTTGAAAGAATCGTGCAAAACGTCACACTTCGTAGCACGCACTTTTTTTCAGTATATAAAGTCTTATCTCACAACTAACGCTTTTTGGAATTTCTGAGTAGTTAATATAATAAAGGTATAATTTCCAAAGTCTATGTTCTAAACTTTTCCAACAATGTCTTAAAATACACCTATGATGAAAATAACTACAGAATGTAATTAAAGCACAAGCATTCTCCGCAGAATAAAGAAACCCACTCATAAGAAGATGTAATAAATAAATTATAAAAATCGATTAAGATGATGCCAAATTTATTGGACTGATTTGCTTGAATCAATTTCCAGTAACGAATGGCCGATGGCAAAAAAGGACGAATAATCTTTCAATGTACCTATGTACGTGATAGACATTTCAAATAACTTACACCCCAAGGTGAAGCTAAAAATAATCCCTTTACGGCAGGATGATTATTATCCTTAAATATATAAAAGCGTATATTTTATTTGAGATACTAATGTTAAAATTTAACTAGTTAATATATATATATATATATATATATATATATAGATCAGACATTTCCTCGTTGGAATTCAGATTTTACTTTTTCACATCAGTAACCATAAAAAAGTTACAAAAATCATTTTACCCAGAATTTACCCATTGCTGGAACAAAGATATTTATATCTATACCTTCCTCAAGAGTAATAGTAATTGGTAAAATACAATCAACTGCGACCAAGTTTTGTGTTCGAATCCTCATATCACATTGTTACAACGGTAACCATTACCTGAGAAACCCCTCTCTCTCTCTCTCTTTCTCTCTCTCTCTCTCTCTCTCTCTCTCTTTCTCACACACACACACAATATATATCTATATATATATATATATATATATATGTGTGTCTGTGTGTGTGTGTGTGTGTGTGTGTATGTGTGGAAATGTCACCTGTTTACGGAACCTCCATGAAACTGGTAGACAAATTGACCTACCTAGGAAGCAGTGTCTCATCAACTGAAAAAGACATCGACACGCGGCTAACGAAAGGCATGGACAGCTATCGATAGGCTATCGATTATATGGAAATCAAACCTGACCGATAAAATAAAACGCAGTTTCTTCCAGGCAGCAGTCATTTCAATACTGCTGTATAGATGCACTACTTGGACGCTAACGAAACGGATGGAGAAGAAGCTAGACGTCAATTCCACGAGAATGTTGCGAGCAATATTGAACAAGTCCTAGTGGCAACACCCCACAAGGCATTAACTATATGGCCACCTTCCTCCCATCACGAAATCTATGCAAGTTAGACGATGCAGACATGCAGGACACTGCTGGGGAAGCAGGGACGAGCTCATAAGTGATGTACTCCTTTGGACCCCACATATAGCCGAGCAAAAGCAGGACGACCAGCTCGAACATACAAACAGCAGCTATGTGAGGATACGGGATATACCCCTGAAGACATGCTGGAGGCAATGAGCGATAGGTAGAAGTGGCGAGAGAGGGTCAGGGATATCCCTGCTAGCGACAGGACTTGATGATATATATATATATATATATATATCAGTGGCGACTCTAGCTTATTTTTGCTACTCGTGACCCCCCCCCGCCCACTGTCAACTTCAGTTCCCAACCCGTGGTCCGTGGACCCAAAGTAAGTCATCATAGCTGCTATTGCGTGATTCTCCATTGTATAACACAGATTGACTAACGTACCTTGCATGGTGGTTTTTTTTGTAAACAATCAAGATACTATATAATTTGTAGTCTTGTTAATACAGTAGATAAGATATTTTTTCCTTTCAAAAGTATAGAAGAAAAGAGAAGATGTTCATTACTATGACGAGAAAAATATGTTTATTAGAATAAAGAAATTGATGACAATATACACAGACACAGGTAATAGTTTCAATTTCGCTTAAAATAAAGATTATTTGTTGAAAATGTATTCAAATAAACAAATTTTAGTTACAGAATGTAATATATGCAACATTCATTAAAGAAATAGAGATCTGTTAGTGAAAAAACGAATTAAAACACGCCGTTTAACCAACATTTAGCGATGATGATGACGTCGGCGACGGCTATAATCTGCTATCCCCTCTCTCTCTCTCTCTCTCCCTCTCTCTCTCTCCCCCCCTCTCTCTCTCGGTCCTTCTCCCTCCTCCCAAGACAGGCGTCAGCAGTAACATTGTGCTAATTTTTTTGAGCACGGTATTCTGACTTGCTTTTGCCATTGGCTACAGCCAAAAGCGAGATTTCTCTAACATTACTGTTATTATAAGGGTCCTGTGCTTGGCACGGATTACGCGTGTTCAACATTAAAGCCGTTTTTATGGGATGTTCAATGGATCTGACGGTGGCCGGAGAAAGACCCTCCGCTCAAAACAGCATCGTTGTATTATTCCCAGATATATTTCTGAACTTTTGGTTATGTAGTTATCGAAACTTGAATAGATGCGTAATTTAATTGAGATCAGACTAAGTATGTTTGCTTGAAATTAATGGATTATTTTTAATCCATTTTGAATAACCTTGACCGAGTTATTGGTCGTGCCGGGCACGAGTAGCACTAGTCGCATCTCTGCCCCTGATATATATATATATATATATATATATATATATATATAATCAGTTAAAAAATAGGTGGAGGCACTGTTGGTGTAATGCTTACCATCACACTGTATAGACGCATTGAATGTTTGCATTTCAAATGGGATTTGAAAAAGTTATGAAACTGAATATTTTCATTCCTGCTATGAGTAACTAGTAGAGCCCACTAGGCTCTTTGATCTAAGTATATATATATATATATATATAAGTAAGTAACATTAGGCGACCCTAGTCGAGGGTGACAGATGGGATTTCTTTTCAATAGCTACTACATCTAGGTGAAGAGGAGGGCACAAGCCTTTCCCTGGATTGCTCCACTAGCGCTTGATCTGTACCTTATAATGCTATATGTTGAGCAAGGAGGCATCGATTTCAATTTCTTGTGTCTAGGTTTAAAAATCGATCTTCAGAATAATTGACGAACACTCTAACCATTTTGACAATGAAAGGTTATATATATATATATATATATATATATATATATATATATATATATATATATATATATACACCCTAAAATATACGACTATGCTACTTAAGCGCAAATTCCGTGCAGTATGTATGATAAGTGTAATATATTGCCAGCCAACTATCTCCACTAAACGTGATGACGGGGAATTCTTACGTTAAGAGCTAGAAATACCCCTAAGAATAATGTATTTTTTTAAGTTAAGCGAATCAAATGAAAATGAAGGAGTTTAAATTTTAAAGATAGGGAACCCCCTACCGTTCTGAGAAAATTAAGATACATGGAACAATTGTATTTTTCCTTAATCAAACTGGTTCAGTCGGCTCGGACTGCATATCAGCAAAGGCGTAAGACACCCACCATAAGTTTCCTGAATATGATACTAAAAAATCAGATGGTGAGGCTTCAGTAATGCTTGTGCTTGGCGGAATATGGAGTACCCCTTCATTACCATCGCTCCGAGGTCATCACTAGCCCGGAGTGTAACATCTGATACGGTTCTAAATATGAGTTAAATAGAATTAAACAGTTCACATGTGATACATTGAATTGTTTGAAATAGAACTATTTTGGCATTTAGCTGTATGCAAGTAAATAACTGATGGTTTATTGAATTGATTGTGATATATAGCCACACTTGGAACCTATAAACTTTGTTGACAAATTTAATTGCTTAAAATAGAATTGTTTTTGACATTTAAACAGTGTACTAACAATAAACGGGATTGTTTGAAATAGAAATGTTTATATCTATAAAAATGGATTTGGCATTAAATAACTTACAATGGTTTATATACCAATCAAACAAAGCCTTAACCAAATAAGAATTGTTGCGTCTTTCAAATTTGAGACCTTCCAAGTGGGAGGCTGAAAGATATTAATTAAAGAAGAGGTATTTTTCTCTGACTATGATTCACTTTTTTTTTTCTTTTCCGTGACCTCGTTGTCATCCTCTCATTTCATCTCATATATTTATCCTGCTAATTTCATCGAGACCCCAAGACGCAAAAATGAATATGAAAAAGAATCCTTATTCTGATAAATATTGTGCCAAGAATTACTTTCCTTAAAACATGACATTAACGGATTTAGCTCAATTATCTCAATCACAAGACATGTCCAGTTTTTTTATTGAATTTTCTAAAAGTCTAACTTTAGTCCAGCAGATAATTTCTCACTTGAATATTTGATTGCAATAATCATAATTTTTTATGGGCTTAAATTATATCAATATTATTTAGATTTCGTTCCAGTATTAGCTAGGCTTAATAAATATTAATATATGACTCTCACAGTCTGGCCCTATCTATCTATCTATCTATCTATCACTGTTTAGTTCAATCTATCAATCTATTTCAGTCTGTTCGCATTTATTCCTCAATCAATTTTGGCGTAGCTATCAAATAGGGTAATATTAGAACTCATTATACTTCTTGCTGAAACATATACGGTTGCTTTCAAGATATTAATTGAGACATTCAATTATGCAACAAACTACAGTTTGGTTAGTAAATTAAAGCTATAATTAGTACTCCATAAGGCGACACTAGACGCCGTACTGAGTCTCACAAAAATGATGTAACCGGTTTGCCATATCTGTGCTGTAACATCACTTTTATTCACATAATATCATAGAGCTTGACTGCATCAACTCAGTACATGATTAGAGATTTTGCCGGCAATATCTTTCAATTTTTTCTAAAACAGCTACACAAGTACTGATTTTCAGTCATTCGATGAAAAATGGTAACCATTTTCAAATATTAATGCCAAAGTATATTTCTCCAGTTAAAACACAATCTATACAACATTTAGATCAATCATCATCATCATCATCATCATGTCGTTCCGCTAGCACGGATATCACTGACCCTCTCTCGCCACTTCTCCCTAACGCTCATCGCCTCTGGCTGGTCCCCAGGGCTACTTCCCATATCCTCACTTAGCTGCTGTATGTATGTTCGAGCTAGTCGTCCTGCTTTTGCTCGGCCATATGTGGGGGTCCATAGGAGTACATTACTTACGAGCTCGTCCCTGCTTCTCCTGCAGTGTCCTGCATGTCTGGTTCGTCTAACTTGGAAAGATCAATAGCATGTTCTTATTTTTGATGTTTTGCATTGAAAACCAGTTTTTCAATTTGACAAGACGTCCATCAGGGAAAATGGCTGCCAAGTTGTTTTTCAACGTAATAAACGTACCTTACTGAAAGAATGGGTTTTTGAGCAATTTTATACTAAATTTGGAGCTTGTACCATTGAGTGAAAGATTATTAATGGTTACTGACTGAATCTGTCCCAATCCATAACATTTTGTGAAGTCAATTTTGAGCCAAAGACACAAACCAATGATTTTAAATATTTGAACAGCTTTAGATTTAATATTAGTTTCAGTAAATAATCATCAAGGATTAAATAAGCTCGATTACTTTTACGCCTTGAAATGATGATAGGGAGTTAGTCACGATGTGATAATTTCTCTTAAATTACTGTTGTCTGTAAAGAATGATGAAAAATCTGGCCATTTAACCTGAAATAAGAAATAAGATGAAAAAATCATTTGTCTGTTTTAGTTCTATGGAACAAAAGCTATAATTTAAAACAGTCCGTACAAAACAATCACAGACGAAAGATTTTCGATCTCATTTCTGATATCAGGTTAAATGGCCGACAGTTTCATCATCATATACACACTTATTAATTTAAGAGAAATTCACACAAATATTGATTGGCGAAAATTCGACCGACATTCCTCATTATAAAGATTATGGAGAAAATTCAGAATCTTAACGCACGTACAAATGCAAAGAGACACACATACACTCATCGATCTCTTCCACACAATAACAAAAATACACCCCCCATATATATATATGAATATATACATATATATATAAAGGAGGTTAAATTTCCTCTCAAAGTATATTACAATTCTCTATCGGGTCGAAAATTCCACTTTCATTCTATTGAAATAGTGATTATATATATATATATATATATATATATATATATATATATATATATATATAGATATAGATATAGATATATATAGATATAGATATTTATTTATTTATTTACATTTATATCACTCCTTTGGTCATATCGGCGAGTACCAGCGTGCACCAAGCGCCGTTGAGTTTTCGTCTACTCGATACAAACACTCACTTTTACACATTCACACACACACACACACACACACACACACACACACACACACACACACACACACACACACATATATATATATATATATATGTGTGTGTGTGTGTGTGTGTGTGTGTGTGTGTTGTGTGTGTGTGTGTGTGTGTGTGTGTCCATATATTCATCTATGTGTGTACGTGTGTGTGTTTGTTCATAAAATCCGATTTATTTTCCTTAGTAATACATGGTGAAAAATCATTGCCATAACGAATTCTTTCACTAGCAGGATATCTTAGGTTCTTTTGTCTTTTGTTTAACACTAAGGTTAATATGTTGAGTTCGTTGAAACCACAAAAATAATATTATCAGAAAATAAATGATGATAAAACCTCTAAATTTGTAAAATGACAGCAATGTTTTAAAAGGTGAAATTTTCCTTGCAGAAAAGAAATTAATAAAAACATTATTTTTTTTTTAGATTCGCACTCAAAAAATCAATATAACAAATGTCATTTGAATGCCACGTCTTTTCAACCAGATTAAAGAAAGTTCGTCGAAATAAAGAAAACATTGGCACCAAATATTCACGTAAACACATAACAGTGCAATGTCTTATGATTTGTTTGTATAAATTTTACATTTTTTCGAAAACTGGAAAAGAATATCAGTCATTAATGACAGTATTAATTACATAAGCAAATCTCAATGGGAACGAAATCAGTCTTTCTTGACTTCACGCCGGAGGTGAATTTGTATGCTCTTCTGATCAGAAAATTCACACATATTCTAAAATAAAATAAAAATATGATGCATCATTGATTTATGGTCGGCAGCTTAAGGTTATGTTATAAAATTTGTATTTCTCTTTCTCTACTTATATATATATATATATATATATATATATATATATATATATATATATATATATGTGTGTGTGTGTGTGTGTGTGTGTGTGTGTGTGTGTGTGTGTGTGTGTGTGTGTGTGTGTGTTATTGGCTTTGATATGATTGTAAAAAGGAAGAGTGCTGAACATCGGTGATAGATTATATACAGATTTGAGTTTGATGCGTTGACAAGGGAAAATGACGCCTGTTGCAAACCAGTTTCTCTCTTAAAGGGTTAATTCAAATCATCTTGGTGCAATAAAATAGGAAAAGTAAAATGGCATGATGTGTTTATACTCCCCTCTCTCTCTGTCTCTCTCTCTCACTATATATATGTATATATATATATATGGAAGCAAATGAGGGGTAAAGTAGGTTAAGAGAAACACTCCAGGGAAAATCAATGAGTGATCTTCATAAAAAAAGCCATAAGCAACTGTAAACAATTCAAACTGCAAACACAAGTGAGTTCAAGTCTAATTGAATAATCCCTTCTCCCATACATAATGTCTGACGAATGCATCAAGCTGGAAACATACACGTATGTAAAAAGAAAATTTTTAAATAAATCCATAAAAAATACAAATGCCTTCGTCGCCCTACTCATTATGAAATATTTTATTCTGTCTTCGGACCTTTAATTATATATATATATATATATATATATGTTCACACACATACACACACACATATATATGCATATATTCATTCACACACACACACACATATATATATGTGTGTGTGTGTGTGTGTGTAGGTTGCCATGTTTATCTATAGAGTGACAAAAATCAGTGATAGAGAAAATACATTTAAATTAACATGCTGCAAAACCTCAATATATATATATATATATATATATATATATATATATATATATATATATATATGCAGATTTCATTAAACATAATAGACATTTTATGTCTACATATTTTCTTCTGGATCCGTTCGAATTCCCGTATTACTTTTATCGTATTCTGGGGGAATTGATATATGTATTGTCCATAGCTGTATGTATCCCTAGTACTTTCTACCCGACTTTGGGCCATCATCAGGGGAGGATCAATTACAAAAGTGATGTAACTTTTGTTTTAGCATATTACTACTGTGTAAGGGCGTCTTTGCCGTTGAAGAGTATGGCGTTTGCTTTTATATATATTATTATTATCAGAGATACAATCTCCTAAAGGATATTTAAATTTATATATAACGTTGGTTTTTTGCAAAACCCCAATCAAAAAACCAACGTTATATATACATTTAAATGTCCTTTAGGAGATTGTATCTCGGATAATAATAATATATATGTTGGTTTAACCTCAACTACCCTGTCGAGGAGACTTACAATGCACCTTTCTGACACAAGTTCAATAGCTCAGCATTTAAAAAAACATTCATGCCCAACAACACAACTACGGAAAATTCTCACCGACAACACAACAATATTAGAACATCAAAATAATAAACAAAAATTTCAGATTCTCGAAGCATTACATATTAGAAATCTGCAACCAACACCCAATAGAATCAATTTTCGAACCAGTGCTAATGTACTTAAATATCTTTAGCTACTGGCTCTAATTACAGAATTACATTTAAAAGCAAACGCCATAAACTTTAACGGCAAAGACGCCCTTACACAGTAGTAATGTGCTAAAACAAAAGTTACATCACTTTTCTAATAGATCCTCCCCTGATGATGGCCCAAAGTCGAGCAGAAAGTACCAGGGATACATACAACTATGGACAATACATAAATCAATTCCCCCCGAATACGATAAAAGTAATACGGGAATTCGAACGGATCCAGAAGAAAATATGTAGACATAAAATATCTATTAAGTTTAATGAAATTTGCATTAACGAAGAAATGCTGCCTAAATATACATATATATATATATATATATATATATATATATATATATGTGTGTGTGTGTGTGTGTGTGTGTGTGTGTGTGTGTGTGTGAAAATTTTATTGAAGAAATTGGAGAACGAAATCATATCATTCATCAAATGGTTCATTTTCTTTGTATATAAAAGATTTAATTGATTACCTTATAAGAATATAGTGTTAAGTTTTTCAGTTCTCGATAGAGACGATTTCAGTTCATCGAAATAATGTTTGAACGTTGATTAGAGACTGCGTTTCTTTTTTTTAAGTATGATTATTTATGTTATCTATATCATGAACCATATTTTCAAACATGTATTCAAAGTCGTTATTTGTACTCTGTGAGATTTATGTTTTTTATTCATGGTTTACCAACCAGAATGCAGATATGACGTCAAATTTAGAATGTTTTAGATTAACATCTGCATTTCTATTAAGCATATAGTATATGCTAATGAAATTCACTGAAAAACCAAAGGTTTTTCATACGTCGAATTCCACTGCTTAACTTTTATATTACTTATAAAATTCATGTGTGTGTCTTTTATCTTTAATTTTCAAAGAAAATGTGCAGACATACATCATTTGCAAGAGAAGAAAAAATTAAAAAAATTACAAATACAAAATTTACTGTGAACTTAAACAAATAAATGGTTAA
The DNA here is from genome assembly GCA_963585895.1 of Sepioteuthis lessoniana. Lineage (NCBI taxonomy): Eukaryota > Metazoa > Mollusca > Cephalopoda > Myopsida > Loliginidae > Sepioteuthis > Sepioteuthis lessoniana. Next base: position 27,456,922 of record OY757904.1, read on the forward strand.
GTATTTTGTAATCTTCTCCAGCGTGACACATTTTTTTTTTTATTTACGAAAACGTCATCCTCGTCGATGATTATGTTTTTTTTTATATAAATGAGTCATACCTATTTCTATACTTGCTGTCGTATTTTGTTCTTTATTTCTGTGAAATTATATTCAGACACATACACATTGATGTCTATAAAAAGACACCTGTCTATTAACTTGGCTGAAAGTATAGGTTATTACAAAAACAACACAAAGAGATTTTAATTGTCTCTCAAGTTTTGAAACAGTAAATACATATGGCTGGTTTGGTTTCTTTGTTACTGTGGCTCATTGAACTTCGTTATTTATCTAACGCAAAGCAATCCTTGAAGAAGAACAGAAGTGGTTCTATCTAATCCATAGCTTGAGAGATAAGCAGGTCCATCCCTTTACCGATGGTATTAGTCCGAACGTAAAAGTAACAGAATGCTTTGAATACGAACTCACTGCAATGTGGACATCTAGCACTTTCGTCAGGACACCACAGGGATACCACCAATATATATGTTACAATAAAAATATAGGTAGGAATTGCTGTTAATGAAATGTATTCAACATATTTAATATGTCTCAATATATAATCATCGTAGATTTAATTAAATTCATTCTGGTTCTATTTAATAACAGTATGAAAATGTTAATCTCTATACGGAATATCTACTCATGAAATAATAAAACTTTCTGATATTTCATTATGAAAATAAAATAAAATGCTAAAATTCTGTTTGTTCACACTTTTATTGCATGATCTTAAGATCAACAAATAATTCGTTTTATTCACATAACAAAAGAGAATTATATTTTTTTCAGAGTACAAGATCTCATAATCTAATTTTATTGTATGTCAGTGCTTTTAATTAAGTAAAAAACAAATTTTCGTCAGAATTCCCTTACAATGTGACTATGGAAGATGGTTAAGAAACCAACAAAACAATGTTTGTTCGAAGTATGACACTAATTTACATCTGATGTTAGGACTCTAGTCCTAGGTCTCTGGAGAGTGTGGAGTGTGAAATGAATCTTCTTTGCCATTGGTACTTGTTTCACTCAAACCCCACGTGCTAGTACCTGATAAAGTCCAATCAATTGGTCTAATAGTTATGCTTCAAAGATAACCGTATAAAAGGACAGTATGCGAAAAAAAATTACCAAACAACTATACAAAAAATATAAATAGCTGGTGAACGCGATTTCTTGACCGTTAGGCATGACAATGATTCAGGTTGTGAATACAAGAAAAGCTGTATTCTACCTCATCATATATTTCAAATTCGTCACAAAAAATGGCTTGTTACTATCCACATTACATTCCTCTTTCGATGAGTGTTTTTTTTTTGTAGTTTCGTAATAAGGAATCAAAAACAAAATCCCTTTTTCTGATATAAAATAACAATAAGATGGAAAATGTTAAGAGATCCTAGAAAATCTGGTGACAATTTAATGACTTAATAATGATACCATGAATTTGTTTGAATAAACATTGCGTTAAAACGCTGGAAACTTCTGCATCCACAAAATTGAGAAAATGATAGATTTGGGGTGAAGAGAAGAAAAAAATATAAGAGTAATCACCCACAAGACACGTGATAGCCATGTCAATCTTCTAAAACAGATATGCATGCACACATGGAATAATAGGCTGGAATTTCACTGTCCACTAGTTGATGGCATCGATTCACTTATCACTTATTCAAACGCCTCATAATTCTTGCACACATTTCTTAGTAGAATTTCCATGAATGATTGCCTCTGACCGCATTGCATCAATAATTACTCGCCTCATGCTTTTCGAATCATTCTTTCGATCACACCTCTCTGACGTTTCCCTGTAAGCCACCTTTTCCCTTTTCTTTTTCACTTGAAAACTCTTTTCACTTACCGCTTCGCTCGTCTGTTAATTAGGACTTCACAGTCTGAAGAGTTCGCTATCGCCAGACCTCTCCATGCTGCACCAAGCGAGCAAAGCAATATTTTTCCTTGTTGCCCTTGTAAATATCTGCTCAAGTACCGTGGTCTTAAAACTATTGACTACAGCTTCATATACTTCTGCTACTACTACTCCTGTTACTACAAATAAAAATAATGCATATGAGACAAGGGCTTCAATTGAAATGGGAGTAAAAAAAAAAAAAAGGAAGAAATGTCCTGAAGACCATAAGTTCAGAAAACTGGAAAGATCAAACAAAATTGATAGTTACCCGTCGAATAAATAACATCTTTAACATACAAGAATTACTTATAATATATTCTACGTACAAATTCATACATAGAAAAATAAAAATCGTTTGCATTTCTGTTTGTTGATTAAACTTTGATTGCTGTGTAGTCTTTGATCTTTTTCTATACCTCTTTACATTGTGTCACAAAAAATGTGTACACATGCGATTGGTGGTAAGAAGCTTACAAATACTAAGAATACATTAAAAGACTCCCTCTCGTGGCTTTAATATTGCGTATCACTGTGGGGTCTCGAAAAAGTTGGCGGAGACAAATAGACAACGAGAAGATAGAGAGATAATAACGAGATGATGAAAGGAAAAGTCAGACACGTGATCGCTGGAAAATCTCGCTCACTTTATGGTCAAAATTACAAATGCCCAATTGACTGGTCTCAGAAACAAGTAGACCAGAACAAATTGTCAAACTGTTCAAGAAAAAATTATTAGATTTTAAAATTGTAGCCCACCTCCAATGAGAGTCGGTGGTTTTGCTACGCCTGAAATTTTGGTGGTGACTTGTGATTAGCCCGGTCCAAAAATCCGAAACTCTCGTGTATGAACGATACTCGCTCTTAATCTATGATTTTATGAGATTGACTTTCTCTTGTTGATCAGACCGCCGGATTTCAAAAAGTAGGAAAAAGCACCGATATTACAACAGGCATGTCTTCCACCTATATCAGTGGAGGGTATTCAAGGCCATTTAAATGCTAAGATTTCGGATATTTCATCATCAACTCTGATTAGGATCTGATCTTTTCTATAGATACATTATCATTTTTATGAAATTATTTCTGCATATTTGATTCTGAAAAGTATAAAGACAAGCAAATTAATTATCAAAAACGACAACATCGAAAGAACTAGTATTGTAGATAAATTGTTGCATTGTAATCCGCATTCAGCACAGTTACATTAGCTGGGCAATGACTCTCCCTCCACGGTGTGCTTGCGTTTAAAATTAGATATATCGGTTGTCGGTTTTGGCCGAAACTGTTCAAGCCATCAGTCCACTCCATAAAGAAAAAAAAATGCTAAAATGTATCCAAGAATACGCACACATGGCCATTTTGATTGATAACAATTCTCTTCTGGTTTATCTTGGTCGCAAGCGTGGTACGTGTGATACAACGCAATCTGGACTAATGCGCTGGGCAGTTTTCAACATCAATGTGTCTAAAAAGTCAACAGCTAACTTTTTCCTCCTTCTTTATCCACTTCAGCATAATAACCTATTCTTGAACACCTAAATTGTTGCTTTAAAGATATGCGACCGGGGTTTTCGGAAAAGAAAACCGCTTTTCTCTGCGCAGACTCTCCACCCAGGAACAAAAGTAAAAATGATACACTTGCTTACTGTCCTTTGATTGTACCAGCGCCGAAGGCTCGATACTATTAAGGAAATTAAGTATTAACACTTGCATCCCGATTGTGGTATTTTTCAACTTTAATATTGTTGTGGAAGCCTTACCCATCTTACCAAAATGGATTCTTCTCACCGTTATTAGTACCGAGAGATTTCGCAACCAGGGGCAGATCAATATCGGTGTTATTCGGACAGTACGAGACTTCTTACCTTTTCTATGTAACCTATCTTTCTTGTGTAATATAATCTGTTAGCTAATATCCGTATTTGAATTTTGATTAGTGACCCTTTCCGGGGCTACAACATACTGGCGACGAGGAACCCGAATGAAAAAAGAGACTCTCCGACAAGCAAAAGGGTTTAATCGCACAACATACTGGCGAGGATACATTGCAACAACAAAGAGATACCCAACTACAAGTTGTTAAAGAATCTACAACAAAGTTCCAGCATACAACGAACCAAACAAGATTTTTCTTAAACAACTACAAGGTATCAAATTGTACAAACGACAGAGTGTGTCGGATAGCGGATATTAAAAAAAAATCTGTAAATAAGATTGTCACGTAATCAAAAAGTGATTCTCATATTTATCTTTCTTCCCACTTCAGGGAGAAAAAATTTATTCGGTGCTTACAGTTTGTGTTGTACAAAACACACACACACACGCGCGCGCACACAGTAATTATTCTTGATTTCTGGGGATTTTTTACTAAAAAAACTTCCCCCTCCAGGGAAAAAAAAAATTTTGAATTGAAATTTATTTTAAAGTCTAAAAAAAATGGAAGACCTTTAGGAAATGTTTGCACAAATGATAAAGTTCCAAATGGAGTCTAAACAAAAAAAATGAGGAAAAACTCCTTCAACCTCAGGAAGAAAACAAAGAAAGAATCTTAAAAATCAAGGAAAAACAACAACCGTTCTTCCTTGAATTGCAAAAACAACAAGAAGTAACTTTTAAAAGTCTAGGTAATAACCAGCCTACCTATAGTATTACTATTTTCACTCAGAATACAGTGTGGAACGCACTCGAAACATTTTCCTACGCACCAGACGAGGATAAGACCTCTGAGGCATATTACAGAAGATATGAAGATATCTATATTACCGATTGTGCCGATTGAACTGATGCAAAAAAAAGTATGGCTACTTCTACAAAAGCTAGGAATTGTGGAACACAACAAGTTCGTAGATTATATCTTACCAAAGAAAACTTGCTAACTTGGCTTTTTAGAACATTTAATTACTGTCAGAATTATTCTGCTCCAAAACGTCTCCAAAAAAGATGAAAATGTCTCAACTTAACAAAAAAGGACAGTGATGGTTATTTAGGGTTTGCCAAGGTCGTCAATAAAAACTGCGACGATTTTAAACAAGGCGAATTGTCAGCGGATAACTTCAAATGTCTGATATTCGCACAAGGCATTGTGTCGGCAAAAGACGCAGAAATCAGACAGAGTTTTGTCGAAATTAGAGAACGAACCCCATCTCACACTTCAAAAACTGGCTGAAGACTGTCAAAGGATAGGGAGTGTGAGAAAAGACTCAAAAGATATCGAGGAGTCTGGTGTTGCTTACATAAGGAAAGTCAAGGATAGATCCCAATCATACCTTCCGGAAAAGAGAGAAAAATAGGATTACCCAAAATTTCAATACAGGCAATACTTACCGCTGTGGAAAAGTACATTGGGCCATGGACTGTCCCTATCGTAAAAAAATGTGAAAACTGCGATAAATTCAGACATAAGGGCTCATTTTTTAGAAACAGAAAAATAATTAAGAATAGAGTCAGACATATAAAAAGCGAGGACAAGTCAGACAAAGTCGTTCGTAAATACATAGCAGTCAAAGTACTAAATAAGTTTGTAAGATTTCAGTTATACTCTGGCTCTGATTTATCAATAACAAACTCACAAACTTGGAGAAAATTAAATAGGCCAATAATAAAGATGACAAGCAAGACGACACGAACGGTAACGGAAGAAACAATAAAATTTGAAGACGAAATAATTATTTGAAGACGAAATTTAAAAGTCTCCGTACTGAAAAAACACAGAAAATTTATTTTGGTCGGACTGGTTTCAGAAATTTAATCTCTGGGATAAACCAATTAATACGTTTTTCCAAAAAGTAGCTTAAAAAAAGCTTAAAAATTAAGATGGAACTAAAAGTTAGTTTCCCGGAAGTATTTTCAGCTGATCTTGGCAAATGTACTAGAATTAAGGCAAAATTTGAACTAAAGGAAAATACACGCCGCATGTTTAGAAAGAAGCAAACGTACCGTTCGCTGCGACCGAAGAAATAAATAAAAGCTAGACCGATTAGTAAATATGGGCATATTATCGAAAGTGGAATTCACCGAATGGGCTACTCCAACGGTATATATAAAAAAAAAAAATTAAGGAAATCCGTGTATGCGCAGATTTTTCTACAGGACTGAAAGCTGCACTCAAGGAATACAACTATACACTCCCCAACCCAGAAGAGGTTTTTAATGAATAAAATGAAAGGAAAAGTCTTTTCAAAAATTGACTTAAACGAGGCCTCCCTCCAGATTCCAGTTGAAAAAAATAGCTCTAAACTACTCTGTATTAACACACACAGAGGGCTGTACACATTTGACAGACTAGTTTTTGGAATAAAAGTCTCACCGGCTATCTCCGTACAGGTGAGGGACACCATGCTTGGCGGCTTTGATTTCACTTTCGCTTATCTTGATGATATTGTAATTAGTAGTAAAACGAAGTAGTTACACAGAGAACATCTAAACAAGGTTTTCGCACAAATACGGGAATTTGGCTTCAAGGTAAAGAAGCAAAATGCGATTTCGGTATGAACAAAATCAAATATCTGGGACAGAGCATTGACAAAGACGGGAGACGTCCCGATCCCGGTAGGGCTACAGCTATCAAGGATATGCCCGCCCCTGATAATGTTACGGTATTACAGAGCTTCCTTGGACTTGCAAACTACTACCAAAGTTTCATAAAAAATTTGCCCGATCTCCACACCCCGCTAAACGAACTACTAAAAAAAAATAAAAAGTGGAGATGGACGCCCGAATATCAAACAGCATTTGACCAAATTAAAAGGCATTAGCATCTGATCTTTTTCACACACACTATGACCCAAAACTGGAGATTATTGTCGCAAGCGATGCCAGCTCATATGGGGTTGGTGCATGTTTCCTACATAAAATGCCCGATGGGACAAAAAAGCCATAGCCCACACATCTAGAACCCTTCTTCCGGCTGAAAAGCATTATTCCCAGATTGAAAAGGAGACCTTGGGAATAATATTTGCCGTGACAACATTTCGCCGATACTTGCAAGGCAAATTCTTTACCCTACAAACAGACCACAAGCCCCTAATAACCATTTTCGGATCAAAAAAGAGTCTACCAATTTATACTGCCAATAGGCTACTAAGATGGGGAACGATTTTACTGAACCACAATTTTAAAATCGAATACTTCCCGTCAAAACAGATTAGCCACGCAGATGGACTATCAAGTTTGGTACCGAAGTATAGTGATCCCTTCTAGAACACAATAATAGCAGCCTTACGAACAGACTGTGAAATTAAAAACATGATAGACAACACCATCAAAGAACTGCCTGTGACGCTACTCGAGATAAAAAGCAAAACAATGAACAACGACTTATTACCAATATTAAACAGAAAATCACAGCAAAAAACGAAAAAGTACCAGAAGTATTTTCCATATGTGACAACGTCTTCCAATATAGTGAAAGGGCCGTAATAGCAAAGAAATCGCAAAACAGAATTTTAAGAGATTTCCATACGGGACATCCGGGAATAAATAGAATGAAGAGTCTCATGAGAAACTATGTTTATGGGCCGAAGATGGATAACGACATCAGGGATATGATCGAAAAATGTAAAGGCTGTGCCCAAGCGGTAAAAGTACCCCCTCTACTTTCAAACTTTGGCCAAGAACAGAACATCCTTGGTCGAGAATACATGTTGATTTTGCAGGGTCCCCGGGAAGATTTCAACCACCTAAATGTTGTGTATAGTTACTCTAAATGGCCTGAGGTTCTCAGATGCAGAAGACCTACTACGGGGACAACTATTGGGTTCTTACATGAAATGTTTGCGCGGTTCGGTGTGTGTTGTCAGCGACAACGGAAGCCAATTCACATCAGACGAATTCTAGGAGTTCTGTGAAATCTTCCAAATAAAACGCATAACCACACCGCAATATCACCCAAGATCAAACGGACTGGCTGAACGTTTTGTAGACACGTCTAACTAAGCACTCAAAAAAGCATCAGATACCCCGACGAACAAGGCACTACAGCAATTTCTGCAGGTACACAGAATCACACCCAAACCCAATACTCCACTGGCAGTCTCACCAGCAGAGACGATGTTTGCCAGAAAGATTAGATCCGTCTTCGATAAGCTACTCCCGAAACAAAATAAGCTACGAAAGACCACATTAGCGCTTAAAAAAAGTTTCGGGAGAAAATATTTACTTTAAAAAATATCAGAATAACACGTCCTGTTGGAAACGTGGAATAATTGAAAAAAGAATTCGTGATATGGTGTACATTGTAGAAGTACCAAAATACATACATAAGAGACACCAGAACCAGTTACAGAAACGCCGTTTGAACGACTCCAGGGACGTACCACAAACAGAAGAGCCAATAGACTCAATTTTCGACATGTTCGTTTTAGATCCTCCCCAATCAACGCCTGAAATTCGGCGGTCAGGGAGAAAAGGGAAATTCACCGTCCCGTTAATGATCGACCCGAAAATAAAAAAAAAGAATTAAATATTAACATTAAATATTTACGAAGTAAAAGGCTTGGGGAAGGGGTGTTATGGGAGCCTTACCCGTTTTACCATAATGAATTCTTCTCACCGTAATTAGTACCGAGAGATTTCGCTAACCAGGGGCAGATCAATATCCGAACAGTACGAGACTTCTTAACGTTTCTATTTAATCCTGTCTTTCCTGTGTAATATAATCTGTTATCTCATATCATTTTTTTTGTTTTCATGAGAGACCCTTTCCGGGGCCACAACAAATATACACAAAAATTGCATCCTTTCTTGTTAACCTATCCGTTTGATACTCACATACACACATATGTATGTGTTAGTTATTTCTTATTCTTCAAAGCATTGCATATATATATATATATATATATGTATATAGGGGGATTAAGTGATAATTGTTATGTTAAGAAAAAACGTTATTTCTTTGTTGAATATTAGAATAGCCACAGATCGCAGCGTTAATATTTACTCATTAAATTCTAATCAGTTAAATTCTTTAACAATTCCTCATTATGTAATGAAATGGGTACAGACAATTTAGCCATCGCTGAGCAATAAAAACATAATAAAAGATTAGTTCGATTTCCAGCTGAGTCAGCCCCATACCGATAGGATAACACAAACGTGTATACGTATACTGCACTTCAATATGTGAACCCATGAACAGAAGAGATTCACTTAATGCAAATAATATGTGGACGTCCAAGAGTTGACCGTCGAACAAAATCGTACACATACCAACTCGGTGCGGAAACTGAACACCGTGTAGATTACTTAACAAAATTGTTGGATGACTAGGCCTCTTAATTGGATAGAGTGTTAACTGAATCCATGCTGTTGTGACGCCTAGATGTTGATAATAGGTGGTAGTTCCCTGTCTCCCAGAATTTCAACGTAAGATAAAGGGAAGAAATCATGAAGGTCATGAAATTGTGAATTGCATGGTGATAAATTACATGCATGCTGAGTTATATGTAGGAGACTTGATCAGTTGTTGAAGCTCGAGTGGCTAGTGAAAGCTATCTGTTTATTTGGCCTCTAAGTGTTGTTCATTCTTGCCACTTGTTAGCTCGTATTAAAATCGTACGATATACGCTTTAGATATGAGTCAGTGTTGTTTTTTATTTTTCTCTCTTGGTAAGTTAAAGGAATAGTTGATACAAAACAAATATATAGATCACCAAACTCTAGTTAATAGAAACGGTGGCCTTGTTTCTTGTGTTTTCTATTATTCCCTCTCAAGTAAGGTAGTTGATGTTTTACTAAAAAAATATCCCTAAATTTCCGTCTAAAAGAAAAAAGAAAAAAATACTTTTATCCATGAACCCTGCTTGTCCAAGCAGGAAATAACCCCTACCAAGGCTTAAAGTTATAAAGAAATACACGTGTTAGCATCTATATATATATATATATATATATATATATATATATATATATAGTGGAAGTGTAAAGGTCACTTAACAGATAGAATTTTCTTGAATGAAGCAAAATATTTTCCCAGAAATTTAAGGTATGCATTGTTTGGAATTTTTTTATTGAAAGAACAAGTGGTTAATTTCACAGAAAATTTTGTTTTGAGGTTATTCAAAATGGCTACAAATAACAAAAAAAGAGAGTTCCAAGATTGAGCAGAGGTATAACATCACATTTTTGGTGCCTAAGAATCGTAAACAAACAAAACTTTTCTGAAGAATATGTGAAGTTATCGTAGAATTATGTTCTGGTGAAAAAAAAAAGTTTACAATCGGCTAAACATCGTTTTGTCTACGAGTCTGAGTCGAAAAGACAAACAATGCAACGGAAATATTGCAATGACCATCCGATAAAAAAGTCCCGGGCGCAGTTGTTTGTAAAGAAGATCAAGCTGACAGTTTGGGGGAGATAAAGGAACTCGTCGTACGTGAAATGTTGCAATTGTGAGCAATGTTTCTTTTCATTGACTCCTTTGGTACAAATCCCTTTTTTTATTGAATAAAACTCTTTCGTAATTACGATTTTTGATGAATTTGGGTTGAAGAAAAGAAACTAATGATAGAATAAAAATATATTAAAAAGAATGTAGACCCGAGGCTATAAGCCTTTGACCAAAAATTTATTCACCTTTTGGGTAAATCTAACCGTAGGTCAGTGTTTGCTTTTTATTACTCAGTAATACTTTTGTTAGCTGAATTTATATCCGTTTCTCATTTTCAACCGGCTGTTGGTATGACTAAGAACAGGATGACTGTATTCGCAGCTGAAGGGGTAAAACTTCCCAGCAAAATAGAAGTTAATGTTTGGAGTACCTCTTCATTGACTCAACTCTTAGGTCCATTCTGATCCGCATTGACAGTTCCTGTTAGGGTCCCATCAATGGGTCAAATATGTTTGATTTTTTTTATCAGGTGTTGTACTTTGTAGGGTTTTCTGTGGTCTGCTGTTAGATAAGGTTTCTTTGTTTAATGATATATCATTATTCATGGCTTATTTAATGCCAAAGCCATCTTTTTAGAAATACAGCAGTGATGCTATTCAACCCATAGCTGGGAGGATAAGGGGGTTCATAACTTTCTTAAAGTATTTGTCCAAAAATAAACGTAATAGCGTGGACTGGAGTTCGAACTCTCTTACTAAGACTCCACAGTTCAGTCCTTTAACCATTACGCCACGAGGACATCCCTGTGGACGGCATTGTTGATTGTTTTTTGACTTGATTGATAGTAGTACGTGAATGCGTGATGTCTACTTGGCAACTGGACTTTGGGCATTCGTATAACTAGGACTATCGCACTGCTATTGGACGCCGCTTATGTATCTTCTATAACTGCAGTGTATGGTCATACTTGCATAGCATGGGTGTGTGCGTGCAAATATGAATATTCGTAAGCTGGCGGAGTTACTTTATCAAAACGTCCCTGAAAAATATTCTTTGACTTCCATACATATTTTATTTAACAGTAGGCAATAATAATAATAATAATAAAAGAACAATTAAAAAAAAAAGGAAAAAACATGTAATATTTGTATCGTTAACTTTATTTAGATAAACACTAGTTGTCGGAGTTTCTAAAAGAGATCTCCCACTTCAATGTTGCAATATTTTGTATTATATTTTAATTCTCTATTTTCAACATATATTTTAAATTGTCTATAAAATCTCTAAACCTACTATTCAACAACATAAAAGAGGTTGAATAACATATTACAACATTCTAATTGTTCTAATCTTTCAAGCCAGAATACCAGAGAGGAAAGGATTATAGTCATGTGAGGCTCAAAATCCTAAGGAGTTCAAAAACTCTACCTAAAGTGTAAATATATACGTACAATGTACGAAATTCCCTCATTTCCTTAATTTCTGGACATAAATAAATTCGAGGTGTCGTGACGTATCATTCAAATAAATCAATAATCAATCAACCAATCAATCTCAATTTCAGACGTATTGACACCTAAAGGGAGAACATTTTTATAGTGTTTTCAATCTATTGATTGAGTTTTATGCATCTCAAACGGTTTATTTTCTTAACTAAATTTCAAAAAGAAGAAAATATATCTAGTCATGCTTATTCATTTACCTATAATTAACAAAATTTCAGTCGATGTAAGTTATTGGAATAATTTTAATGAATGGGTGTCAAAATAAGAATTCGCGTAGAACAGTAAGTGTTCGTAAAATATTTTGTTTTCCAACCTACTTTCAGTAAAACATCTGGAAGAATATTGTCCCATTTTTTAAAATACGAATAGGTAAAATTTTTATGGGTATAATTCTCTTAGAAAATGTAAACTTTCTGTGATAATTTCATTTCTTAAAAATCAGAAATAAATAACTAAAGTCAATTTTACTCATGAAACAAAAACATGTTGCCACCAAAATTTACTTTAAAATGTAATATCCACCATCATCATCTGATGCAAGTTGGCCAACTCTGTAGCGACCATTTGTAGTAGTTTTCAGTATCACGACGCTTATGGGTTCGTTCCTGCTTCCCCACCCGTGCCAAGCATGATTTGTTCATCTTATTTGGATCATTTTTGAGATTGGAGGTAAGGTGCCGTACAGTTCAATTAGAATTCAAACATGTTATGAATTTTTTAATTCAATTGTTCTTGAAGTCGACAAAAATGCAAATTTGTTTTAGTACATAAACAGTATATTCAAAATAAAAACAACAAAAAATAACTTTTTTAAGTAGCTTGACCTGGTAAAAAAAATAAAAGTACATAGACTTCGCTAGGGAACTGATAAACTAGGAAATATAAAAGTGACAGTAATACTAGTTGTAATTGGTGCACTTAATACAGTCACCAAAGATCGGTACAGCGACTGTAAGACTTGGAAATGAGAGGATGAGTGGAGACCATCAAAGCTACAGCTTCATTCAGATCGGCCAGAATACTAAAAAGAGTCTAGTAGACTTGAGGAGAGTTGCTGTAACTCAGACTCCAATGGAAAACCACCAGCTCACGCTGATGTGAAAAACTCTTAAATGAGAAAATACTAAAATGAAGTTGAAGGGGAAGTTATGAACATCGACAGTTGAACGCTAGAACGGGGAAATTGATGATTACGCAAAGAGCCTTACAATCAGGGGTCATTGTAAACTTTGTAATTAAAAAAATAAGCAATGATTATGTTAAAAAACTTGGAAAGGGAAACAACGGAAGCGATAGAACTGTCCATTGAAGAAAGTTCAAGAACAAATGGGGAAAATGAAAGAAAATATCTCGGAATATTAAGAGTTGATACCAAATATCAAACAGAAATTAAAATAAAAAATAAAACAATATTAGAAATGAGCAAGTGCATCAGAAGAACAAGAATCCATCTCAACATAATTCTTTATTTTTCATATCTTATTAACATATATATATATATATATATATAACTGGGTAAGATCTCTTTTAAGATACTCTGGACCCTTAATAAAATGGACCTCGAAGGAACTCAAATGGAAAAAATTCCTTGTTTAGGCATTACACTTGAGAAGCGACATAGACGGTCTCTATGTGTCAAGAAAAGAAGGAGAAACAGGACTCGACAACGTTGAGTATTGTTGAGATACAGTTATGCAGAGACTCTAGTACTGTACAAAAAAGAGCCAAGTCTAATTACAATACACAACAATTGAATTATCAGCAAGAAATAACTTAACGACAAACAGGAGAATAACGCACAAATATCTAGAAGACAAAAAAAAAAAATCAAGAAAGATAACTGTATGCTTACGTCAAGTGATATGTTATAAAACCCAAATCATTCAACCCAGTGGTAGAATGGACCACAGATTAATGACAAGAAAGAGCAATACGTATCCCCTAGAATTCTAGAACTGTAGCCTCACCATCGCATGTAGTTTAGTATCATAGCGAATATATAGTTTTGTTCTTAGGGGGTGGTCTTATGCGTCGCATTTCATAGAGTCAGTGTGATCTAAACCCCGTCGAGAGGACGGTTTTTCTTCGTGGATAGTATGTGAGACATAATTGATTCAAAAGAAGTCCGAGATTGAACCAAATAAAAAAATTCTTAGTTCCGATTAATAATTTTTGTAGGGGCATGATCTCTTTGCTTAGATGTTTACCGTGACGCTTTCATTTTTTTCTTCTTTCAGTACGGTCCAAAATAATATAGATACTATTTCCCTCCACTTTTGCTCTCTCTCTCTCTCTCTCTGTCTCCCTCTCTCTCTCTCTCTCTCTCTCTCTCTCTCTCTTTCAGTCTGACTATATTTCTGAGTCAGGCTCTCTGGTAGATAAGAAAGAAAGAAAGAAAGAAAGAAAGAAAAATAAAGAGACAAAGAAAGAAAAAAAAAGCAAGATAAATCGAAGTGAAAAAGAGAAATAAAGAAATAGAGGGAAAGGAAGAGAAATTAAAAGAAAAAAAAATGATTAAAGAGTTGGAAAAAGAAAGGAATACAAACATAGTAAAGAAGGAAGGGCAAGAGAAAGAGAGGAATATAAAAAGGGAACGAACAAAAGGGAGAAGAAAGAGCGGATAATGAAAAGAGAAGAGAGAAAGTGAGGACGAAATAGAGAAAGCTAAAAAGGGATGGAAGAAAAAGAGGGAGAACAAGGGGAAGATAAGAGAAAGAAAATAAATTTTAAACGAGAAAAGAAGAAAGACAGATGTCTATTCGAAAGTCTGTGCGTGTGTCTGTATGGGTGTACACACTTCATTTTCAATATTGATAGAGCTTTCAAATCTACCTCAATAATTAGAGAAGGGACGGAAATTAGTGTAGCTTTAACTCCATCTTTGATTTCTGGCGAGTGGGCGAATATCTTCTTCATGCTCTTATGTATGCCTGAAAGCACTTTAACTTTGCGTGTAGAAGTCTATTTGTATCATTTGTAATTTCTTGCTATTTCAATCACGAATAAGCAAAATATTTGCACGCACAGATAAGTTTAAGTGGATAGGACTGAATCTGCACGATTTTGATTTTGTTAAGATTTGATGCCGTCTGCAGAATTAAGAGAACAGTAATTGCTTTTCTCACAAGGTCAAAGAAATATGGAACAAATTAGCTTGGCGAGTAAGTTTATACCCGTTCTTGGGAAATAGTTCCTTTCGCCCGTTTAAATGTGTATGCAATCCCCAAATTGTCCAAATATATATATCTACATTTCTGAAAAACACTTTATTATTTCCTTGTCGGCGGGGCTTAGAATAGACTTACAGAAGGATAAGAACTCGCCCCCTAAAAGGTGCGTACTGCGCATGACACAAATCAACATTGTTTACGAGGCTTCAGTTCTGAAAATCTTGATTTAGGTTTAGTTTTATGGCAAATAAACCATTGTTGGTTATTGAAAGCACCATCTTTTTTTATTACTTGTATATTAAATACATGATTTATAAACAAATTTTGTAGATACACACAGATAAAGGATCAAACGGTTCTGTTTTTAACTATTCAATTTAACATATCTTTGGTTAGAAGATTTTGGGAATGTGAAAGATCACTTCGTTGCTATAACTCCCTGGTTTATTCAGGCCCGGACTGGTATTTTAGTTTAATGAGGTTACTAGGTTTAACAGCACATCAAACTTTGTTTGTTATTTAATGCCAAATATATTCTTGAAGAACGATTGTTGAACTAACTAACCCATAGTTTCCCAGTCGACCGGGACTGTAAGATACACCAACTGCATCTCTGCAGAGGGTTAAGACCCCACCCCCAATGAGTGCATCGGATAAGACACTAAATAATACGATGGTGAGGTTCCTGTGATGTTGGAACTTTGGGGAATGTAGAGGATCCCTTCATTGCCACCGCTCCCATGTTCACTCTGGCCTGGAGTGGTAGCACCCAATAGGGTTTTATGTATAGCTCAAATAGAACTAAACTACGTACTTATGCTGAATTGAATTGCTTGAAATAGAACATTTAAACTGAGTACTTACGCTAAAATGAATTGCTTGAAATGGAATTGTTTTTGTATGATCGATTGAATTTTTTTTAAATAGAACTGTTTTGACATTTAACTGTGTGTAAACAAAATCCATAGTTATACTGAACTGAATTACTTGAATTAGAACCGTTTGATTAAACTAAATAGCTTGAAATAGAAATGTGTTTGTCAATTAAACTGAGTACTTATAGTAAACTGAATTGTTTGAAATCATCATCATCATCATCATCATGTCGCATTGCCGGTATGGATCTCCCTGACCCTCTAACGCCAGCCGTCTCTATCTTCCATCGCTCCCGGGAGGTCTTCAAGCCTATATCTTGTATCGGCACAGAGCTGCTGTATATACGTTCTAGCTGGTCGTCCTGCCTTTGATCGTCCATGAGAAGGGGTCTACGGGAGCATATCACTTATCATAAGAGTGTTCATGCCTTTCCAAAAGTAAATGTGAGAAAGTGACTAGAGTTCGAGCTTTCTACAAAGATATCGCAATCCAATACGTTAGCTACGGGTCTCTCCTCCAGTTGTAATACTTATTTGGGTCCCAGCTATTTAAAAGTCATACGTGAAAAAATATGAAGAAAGAAAAACACAAAAATTGTAAATATATGCGTACAAAAAAAATGTGATTCCCTAACCTTTAGGGAGAAAATAACCATAGAGAGGTTGAAATGTCGTTGAAATCAATTACGACGTATTATCTCTGTTTTCCTGAATTCATCCGCTCTAACACACACTTCAGTAAATATTATATTGAATATATAATCTGGAGTTTGCAGTCTTATGCATGTCACGTCCTGGGCACAGGCAAATATTTTCATAATTTTTATATCCTTTACTTTATATTTTTTATATTCCTTACGCGTAAAAACCTTCACGTTTATGCCTTCATCATGTACATGATACCACAATTGAATTATTTCTGTGGTAAGCACAGGTTTCTTAAATTCAAGTTATCCTGACGATGCCCTTCAGAAATGCTCATTTTTTAATGAGCAAACTTAAGTGATTAACAGAGACGAGTTCTGTTAACTAAATGATGAACTAATGAGTTCATGTTGAAAGAAAAAATTTTCGAGCACATTAAATATTGATTTCTGTGTGGCAAAGTGGCTAACGAATTTGATATTGTTTTAAGTGAGTTCGAAATCAAGTTGTGATATTACGTTTACTTTCGGATAAATATTCTTGGAAAATGAATGAACATCTTATTCCACCCTGTTGTTGGTTAAATAGTGCCATTACTATTCTTATCCAAGAGTGTATTTGGCATTGAATAAACTACTAAATTTGATATGCCAGCAAACAAATAAAACAAAGAGAAATATTAATTTAACTTATAATTGTATATTGATACTAATTTAAGTTTGAATTATATGCAAATGCAGCCTACAACAATATTTTTCTTCAGTTTTGTCTATCAGTTTGCTTGTATATTTTCCTCGTTATGTCTGTCGACTTCTCTTTTGCTCCCTCCCTTCCACTCTCTTTCTCTCGCTCTCTGTCTCTCCCTGTCTCTCTCTGTTCCTGTAACTGTCTCCTTTATATATATATATATATATATATATATATATCCATTGAAGTATCGTACGTAAATACGTCTCTCCTTAAAAAACGATTTCCAGTCTGTGGGGCTCATAATATGATGAATGTATTCTCTATAGAAGTGTAAGACCCACCTCGCAAAATGGCTATCGTGGATATGACACTAAATTGCTTATAAATGTGAAGCTCCTGTTCTGGAGATCTGGGGTGTGTAGAGTACCACTTCATTACCATTACTCCTTGTTTCATTCAAACCTGGAGGGATCATATCTGTTATGATAACATCTCTCAAGTAGATCGGTTTAAATATTTGTATGCGATGCGAAACCCTGATGCCATATAACTGAGAATTATTTGTAATTATTATAATAAGTACGGAAGGTGCCCGTGGAGTAATGGTTATCGTCGTAGGAAATGGACACGGCGACACGAGTTCAAATCCTGGACGAGACTGATTGCATTTCACATTGCACTAATACCCTTGGGAAAGGTATGAATCCAGTTATTCTCCTTCCAGCTATGGGTTAATAGTAGGGCAGACTAGTTTCTTCAGCCTTGGTGAGGCAAATTGTCTCGGAGCAGGAAGACTCTGAATTCAAACCTGTTAAACTCCGCTTAAAAACTGACCTTGTGTCATATCCTGCCCGAGCGGAGGGGTGGTAAATATGGTAATAAGTATACCGTAGATTTCGGGGTATAAGTTAATCTTTAAAGCCTAAAACATTTCTACGAAAAGAGGGGTTAATATATAAGGCAGGGTTAAATTCCAATTCTTTACCACTGGTTTAACACCCTGTGGCAAAAGTTTGGATGTTACCCCTAACGTATAAGCAGAGCACAAGTTTGTTTGGATTTTTTTTAATCTAAAAAAATATTCTGAAGTTTGGAGAAGTTAGAACTATTTTCACAGGGTTATCTTTACAACTTGAAATTATGGCACAGTTGGCAATATAATATATATTATATATTATAATAAAATAAAAATAATTACTTGGAACCATATGATTATTCGTATTTAACAGGAATACTTGAAAACGTATAACAGTACACATTCTTTGTTTTTACATAGGAATATCTATCATATCATATGTGTGTAGAAAAAGATACCACTTCGCAAAACTTGAAGATATAAATTTATAATGAACATAGTTACTAAACATTTAGAAATAAAAGAACCCTGGATAGGTTCACACGATGTTAACAGTAAACCAATCAAGTCCAGATAGTAAAAAGAATTAAAGCAGGCAAATCTATTTTAAGCTATGTTGGTGTATTATTATTGGTCTTCATTATTTAGATAATCCTTCACAACTTATCTGCAAATACGAACTTTGCTGTAAAGAGGAAAATATAATTGCCCCGCCTTGGTTGCTATTATTTGTTTAGGTCCATGTTATTTCTAAATGCAAACACTGATTAATTATAAGTAATGATGAGGAATTAACAACAGCCGTTTTTCTAATGGAAAATTATTGAAACATCAATACAAAGAAAGACCGGGGGATTGCATCAATAGATAAATCGAAGAATTTCTGCAGCTCGTATTTGAATAAATGATGCATGTTCCGCAGTTTAGTTATTGCTTTTTGTCCGAATCGATCTGCTAGGCGTAAAAAAAATGAAAGAAAACAGTTGGCAGCAACAGAAGTGTAACGGCTGTCCATAAATGTCCTATTACGCTCAACGACAGTTAATAAATTATTTACGATAGTAATTTAGGGCTTTATAAAAAAAAATTGCGGGGATAGGGCGGAGACAAACTGAAGGAAAAAGGTCTAGAATATTGTTAGGCACATAATTAGTTTACTCGTCTTACTTTCTTTTACTTTTTTACAATATAATATTTTTGTGAAACGCATATAGAATCGACCAGTCTGTCGCGAATGAAAAACAGCCATAACAACGAAAATTAGCAATTTTATATTTCATTTACGTTGCGATCAATAGGGCATCTAATGTCCATTCACCTTAGAGATTGGTTGCTCGTCGTGGAGACATTGTGCCATCAACTATTTAGAATAGGCTATGACTATTTTTTTCACTTTTGAGAGTTTTTAACTCCAGCGTTAGCTGATGGTTTTTCACTGGAGTCTGAGTGAAAGCAAGTCACCTCAAGTATTATAGGATTTACACTTCTATATTTAAAAAAGCATTCATGCCCAACAACACAATTACGGAAAATTCTCACCGACAAAACAACAATATTAGAACATCAAAATAATAAACAAAATCTTCAGATTCTCGAAGCACTACATATTAGAAATATCCAACCAACACTTAATAGAAATAATTTTCAAACCAGTGTTAATGTACTTAAATGTCTTTAGCTACTGGCACTAATAATAGAATTACATTTAAAAGCAAATGCCATAATCTTCAACGGCAAAGACGCCCTTACACAGTAATAATATGCTAAAACAAAAGTTACATGATTTTTGTAATAGATCGTCCCCTGATGATGGCCCATAGTCGGGCAGAAAGTACTAGGGATTCAAATAACTGTGGACAATACATAAATCGATTCCCCCCGAATACGATAAAAGTAATACGGGAATTCGAACGGATCCAGAAGAAAATATGTAGATATAAAATGTCTATTATGTTTAATGAAATTTGCATTAACTTCTATATTTTTAAACATTTCAGGGAGGATCACATGGAAAAGAAAATTTTTAGAAAAAATGGATCTAAGACGCACTCTTTCCCGAAACAAAAGGCATCGGGCGTCGGTAAATAGAATATTTTCAGGAACCTAATTGGATAGAGTAGTCACTTACCGTGCGCTTTCAACTACGTACTTGCATTTTGAATTCGTCCCTTGCAACAACAACAAAAAACTTGCTTTTGGAGATGTTCACGTGACATGGTTACCTATATAATCTGTGCTTTTGAAAGCTTTCTCTCTCTCACGTCTGAATCTCAGCTAGAATCTGCACATTCTTCCCACTCTCAACTAGCGACTCTTAGCTCCAAACAAGTTGACTTTCATTTTTTCACGCACTCGTACAAGCCTCAAACATTTCGTCACATATTATTTTAGACACGAAGCCTTAAATGGCAGCCAGCAAAAAAAAAACATCAATTGCCTAAATAAAATTGATATATTTACCACACATCAAGATTCTAAACTTCACATCGACTTCAAGACGACCTTACCATACAGATACAAACGTTTAGTAAGTGGGCAGATGAATATTTTGCTCCTATGTATTTTTTTTTGTTTCTCAGCACATTTACATAGAGACAGGTTCGAATAATACACACATTCAAATAATATTTGTATCAGTCATGCCCCCCCCACACACACAAACACGAATACCTAACATACAACATTAGATAATTTTTCAAACTGTGTATTGGTTTTGCTTCGTCGTCTAGAATTTAAAATTGTCTGTTTTATGTTATAATGTTGTGAATTTTCTTTTGTCCACGTTGTTTATTTCTTTGTGTTGTACATTGTGGAATGACTTTCGAAGTTTTGTTTCTGACAAAATCTCGAGAGAACTGAACGACCAACTCATCTTCCACAGTCACCCAGACAGTTGTCTGTAATCTAGTTCAACTTAATACTGGTGTAGTTTAGATTGTCTCCACTCATCCTCTTATTTCCCAATCCTCTAGCCTCTTAACCAATCATTCGATGACTGTACCGAGCACAACAATAGCAATTGGTATCACCGTAACTTTCATCATCCATAGATTTTTTCACTTCACAAGCAAGATTTAGGTATCTAACTTAATTTTTGATTTCTTTAAATTTCACCCTGTTCTCAACTGGTACGCCAAGAGTCAGTTCGGCAGGCAGTCTTTTTTCACTAGAGTTTGACTGACAGAATGTCTCCTCTACTCTATAGGAATCTTCTCAGCATTCTATCCGTTCTCAATAATGTTGTAGTTTGGATACTCTCTATTTGTCCTCCTACCTCCAAGTCGTTCACTCCCTTTAATAATCTTTTGAAGAGAGTAGCAAACGCACCTATTACATTTGGCATAATTGTCACCTGCATTTTCCATAGTTTTTTCAATTCCTAGCAAGGTCGAGGTACTTTTCCTTCTTCTCACATTCTTTCAGTTTTATTCCTGGTCTGCCAGGACAGCAAAGTCGATAATTTTGCATGTTCTCATTTTTTGTTGATTATTATTTGGTCTGGTCTTCTGGCCGAGGTTAAGTTATCCATTTGTATGTTAAAGTCCCATTGGAATTAATGTGTGTCATTCTCTATGACAGCTGCTGGGGTTGTGCTCATACCATTTGTTCGTATAGTCTAATTTAAATTTCTTGCACATCTCCCAGTGGATTACCTTGCCCACCCAATTGTGTTTAACACTGCTACTGTGGTAATTTGCTGCATTCACTTATTATCTGATTAATGGTTTAGTCTTTATCTCCAAATAACCTACATTTGCTATTTTGTTGGGTCTTATCTATTCTCGCTTTGATATGTTTGCTTCTTTTGGCGTTGTTTTGTGAGAGATTCGTTTTCTCTTAACGTTTCCTTTTCTTAGCCACGTCCAGGTTTTCTCGTGTGAGATGTTCTTTATTAGTCGTTTAAAACGCCCATAGTGTTCATTTCTTTTGATTTTTGTTTCCTAGTTGTTGTCGTTCTGTTGGTCTTCGTGTGGTCAGTATCGTTTCTGGTGGCTGTAATCAATCCTTCATTGTTCTTTTCTATGTAGTCCTCGAGTCATTCTTCTTCTTCTTCTTCTTCTTCTTCTTCTTATTATTATTATTATTATTATTATTATTATTATTAAAGCGAGTTTATTTTCCCACCAGCGTTTACAGGTTGTTTGGTTTGGTTTGTTGGGTTTTTATGGCATATCAACATTTGTAGGTTATTTAACGCCAAATACATTTTTATGGAAATAATCTGTTCTTTTAAAAACAATTCAGTTTTGCATAAGTACAAAATTTCATTGTCAAAAACATTTCTATTTCAAACTATTCAAGTAGTTATATGTAACAATTCAGTTAAGTGTAAATACAGTTTTCATGTCAAAAAACAGTTCTATCTCAAATAATTCAGTTAAGCTTAAGCACGCAGTTTAAATGTAAGTACTGTTAAATTGTCAAAACATTTCTATTTCAAGCTATTCAGTTTACTGAAACAATTCAGTTTAGCATAAGTATGCTGTTAGTTCTATTTAACCCATAGATAGGGCCCTATCAAGTGCTACCACTCTGGGCCAGAGTGGACCTGGGAGTGATGGCAATGAAGATAACTCAGCATTCTCCAAAGCTACAGCATTGCTGAAACCTCACCATCAGATTGTTTAGTGTCATATCCAGGACACTCGTTGTGGGTTTTTTTTTTACCCCTCTGCAGAGAAGCAGACGGTGTATTCTACAGCCCAAACCGACTGGGCAATTACAGGTTGTCTTTTACTGGAGTCTGAATGGTAGTAAGTCTCCTCAAATCTATTTTTTTTTTGCAAGTTCTCCTTTTTTGATGATTATTATAAGATCTGACCGAGATTAGGTGATGCGTTTGTATGTCGAAGTCTCATATTATTATTATTATTATTCCTTGCGAGTTTTTCATTCCAGCGTCAGCTGTTAGTCTTTCATTGGAGACTGAATGACATCAATTCAACTCAAGTCTTCAGGACTCCTTTCAGTATTCTGCCAGATCTTAACAATGCAGTCGTTTGGAAGGTATTTTTTCGTCATCAAATTTCTAAATCGTCCAGCCCCCTTTACACTTTTGAGGATCTTTCTGACCGTGCCACTGACAATTGGTATTAACGTCAACATCGTCTTCCGTATTTTTTTTTGTACTCCGGCAAGGTCTAGTTAATTACCTCTCTTTCTGCTTCCTTTAATTTTTACTCTGGGGTTCGCCGGGACGTTCTCAATTTTTTCTTAAACTATTTCAAGATCCGGTCTTCTGGCCGTGACTAGATGATTTATTTTTAACTCAAAATCCCAGATAATTTTGCACGTCTTCTTCTCTTGCACTGACTCTAATTTGTGCATAAAATATTCGATACTATTGTAAAATTTCAATTTCTAGCACAATTCAAGTGGACTCTCCCTTAGTTGTGTTGTTTTATACTCTTTTGCACTAATTTAATACATTGACTTATGTCATACTTATGAAGTCATACTGTTTATTGAGAAGAGCACGGGAACATGGAGAGGGAAATTGACAGCAGGAGGAAAAGCTTAGCAGAGGTAAAGATCTAGAGAGGTATCTTCAAGGGATATGCACTATTTGTAATAGCAATAATGCTACTCAGTCACAACCTTAGGAAGTTTCGTCTCTACCACAGCATATTCTACTCATACTTTTTTTTAAGTAGCTTTATGGTTCTCTTGAGGTACTTTCTTAATTTTTTTCTTTCATCTCCACTTTTTTTTATTGTGTTAGCTTCCAATATTCCTCAGTATTTATAAGTTTCCTGTACTCCGAGTGTTTTGATTTTGTTTTTATTAGGAAGTTCGATTTATTTTGCCATGTGCCGTTCCCCACTTGTCATTACTAGCATGGTGCATTTTTCTATAATTGATTCTATTCCGATGTCTTTTAAGCCAGGGATTTACCAGTTTTATATATTTTAAGTGTTGCCTTAAGTGCCTCGAGGTGTATTTCCACCTTAGGGCCTTTTTCAAGAATGTGCAACTCTGTTTCCATGTTGTGTATCCATTCGGCTTTTTTATGATCTTTCCGTTCCCATATTTTCCCGAAAATCTTTTTGCCTCTTTCGCGTCCGATTGTTGTCATGTTTTCGCCCATTCTTCCCAAACTTGTGGGTAGAAATTTTGTTCTTTGTTTTGGAATGACCTGTTTTGTCTTTATTGTTTGGGCCTTTTAAGTTTTCTTTCTTTCATCATTACTTTTTGATTAGTCTCTTCGAGTTATATTTTTGTTATATTTGTCGTCCTTTTTCCGCTTCGCCCGATTATATTTTCTTGTTCCCGTTTAGTGTTTTTGCTTATCGTCGAAGTTTTTTTTTTTTTATCTTCGATTCTAATTTGAGTTTTCAATATTTTATTTATACCATTTGATTTTTTCTAAAATCAGCGTTCACTCAGTGGATTTTTAATGACAACACGTCTCTTAGGGTCCAGAACTCTTCTCAGTATTCTGCCCGATCTTTATAATGCAGTTGATTGAATGGTCTCCACCTCTCTTCTTATTTCCAAGTGATCCAGTTCTCTTGTAAGATGCAAGAATTTATTATTATTATTATTATTATTATTATTATTATTATTATTAAATGTTTTTTTCAGTCTATCCACGTATTTGCCACAGGTTTAACTGTTGATCTGTCACGGAGTTCTGGAGATCAGAGAAAGAATCAAGACCATGCAGACGTCATCACTCTAAAATAGAGGTTAGAATACTCAGAAGTTTCCGGGAGACTTGAAGTGACATGCTGTCTCTCCGACTCCTCGAAATTTACTTGGGAATTGAACAAACTGTGTAACGTGAAAAGGACGATTATAACAATAGTAATTGGTGCACGTGGTACAGTCACCAAAGGATTGGTACAAAGAGTGGAGGACTTACATATGCTACAATACTGAGAAGAGTCCTGGAAACTTCAGGAGATTTGTTGTCACTCAAACTCCAGCGAGAAACCATCAGTTAACGCTGTAGGGAAAAAAATCAAAGAGGAGTTGTTAATAATAATAATAATAATAATAATAATAATAACCCTGTCCCAGAGCAAAAAAAATATCAGACCTAGTTTTGAATTACAAGAAGAAAATGATTTGTCAACGAGCATATTTCGCCGTTCCACTAGACCACAGATTTAAAATAAAAGAAGCAGCAAATCAACAAATAGTTTTGATTGCTTGTGATCTACGAAGACGGTGGACCACATAGTTGGCAGTGATTTCACTCATAGTTGGAGCATCTGGAACATTTCCCTAGAACCTGGAAAAAGACAGTGTGTTCTGAAAATCAAAAGAAGAATCAATATCATACAAACCATATAATTGGTAAAATAAGCTGAGTAATTTATAAAAAGCCAAGACATCTGAGGGAACAATAATTCAGCCCCCTATGAAATGCACCAGGTAACGCAGCAGTGAAATATGTGCAAAGATTAAACAAAAGATCTACAACAAAAAGGACTATACTTGCTACAGCAAGGCCATTTATATGAACCCGCAAACCTTTATAATATAATATGAGAAAATGTAAAAAATATCAAAAAAGTCATAAATTTCAATGAAAAAGCCATGGAAACGTGGAAATGGAATAACACGTAGGACAAACCTTGGTTGAAATAAGAATCAAAATAGGCATTTTATGTGGAGAATCCCTCTCGCCACTTCAATTTATATGAATAGAAATGATTTATTATGATGAAAATGGACTAGGTGTTACAAATGTCCAAAATCGACGGAAAAGATCAACTACTTTATATTCATTGATTATTTCAATACATTTACTTACAATGAAAAAGAACTGCAGATCCTGAAACAAATAATAAGACTAAAAAGCTGTCTAATTTGTTAAGTTATTCAAGTCACCACTCAGTTATGAAGCAGACTAACTAAAAGTTACTCCACTTAAAGAGAAGGAGGACTATTTATGGTGCATGGGAGCGTCTGATTGTGCACATGTGGGCGAGTCCATTATATGGGCTGTGATTGGCTGCAGGTAAAATGAGGGGAGGTAATTCTCTACACATGCAAGCTTCAGTTTATCACTGTGGCAAGAACTGTATTGGGTTACAGCCCACTTTATTTTTGTCTACTAGCTGGACACTAGCTGGAACCCTTATGGCGGTAGGTGCTATTATCATTCTACATCTCCTTTGGGACCCTCTTCAAGAATATACCAATGGAATTTGACTTTGAAAAGATGTGCCGTGCTGATAATAAAAAGTTGGAATTAAGAAACAATGGAAGGAAAAAATCCACCAAACTCTGTGCAAACACATCCGTATTAAAGCCCAATAAATACTTGAATCCAAATAATTATGTTCAGATTATTAGTCTTAGACATGCTTAAAACCAAAAACTGTGTGCAAATTACTTATAATAACTGATAACAATAGTTCGTATTACTATTTTAAAACAAATAGAGACAAATAAAAACATGTCATTAAAAAACATAGAAAATAGAAAATATACTTTAGGATTACAATCAAGATTTCAAAATTAATCAAATCTCAACATTAAATAATCCATCAAGTTTTTATATATTTTTAAATAAATAAACCAGAAAAAAATCTGTTTTTTTCTCTGTCGATGAATTCCTCATTGTCTTTCTGTCTGTCTGTCTGTCTTCGTGTTCCCGTCTCTCTGCCTATATCTCTTTCACTGTGTCTGTCTGTCCCTTTATATATATATATATATATATATATATATATATATATATCAAACACCTCTGGAAGAACAGAATGTGACACAAGATCAAATTTTAAGCTATATTCACCAAGCTAAAGTACAGAGTTGTCCATTTTCTAGACCATTTTTCATACCATGGTTAATGAGTACATAATGCCCTGCTATTTGCGAATAGCTGGAGGGAAAGTAGTTGGATGTAGACATTTACCAAGGGTATTAGTGCACGCTGAAATGTAAACAGCCTCGTCCAGGTTTTGAACCCATTTCTCCATTTCATACGAGAAGAGCGCTTACCCCCACACACACATATAGATAAATATGTGTGTGTGTGGAAAATGGAAATGAACGAAATTTATACAGTTGGTGTTGTTAGGAATATATTTTTATATTTAATTTATTCATTTTTTTATGTGTGAGAATACAAATAAAAATAAAATAATCATAATAGAAAAAAAATAATGCAAGTCTCGAGTAATCCTAAGTGCTACATGCCTTACGAAAACGGGTAACACGGGAAAAATTTATTCGAAAGTAATTACGTCATGAAATGGAGTCTTATTGAGAAAAAGCAACAACTGTTTTATGGTTTAAGACACATTTTTAATGGTTTACAATATAGAATTACGAGAAAAAAAAATAGTGTTATGAATGGAGGTGGAATTTTTTTTGCATCCATTTTGCGTGAGGGGGTGATATTTTATAAAAATCATGACTTTGTTAGTGTATTATATGTTATAGTACAGGGTTCGATTATTTTGGGTTATATATATATATATATATATATATATAAAACCAGAAAAAATCTGTCTATATATATATATATATATATATATATATAACCAACAGTAATCGAACCCTTTGGTTCATTCGTCTCGTGGGTAGAGTGTTCGCCAATGGTCAGCGAGACCGGGGTTCAATCCCAGGTCAGCTCATACCAAAGACTTTAAAAAATGGTACTTGATACCTCCTTGCTTAACACTCAGCATTATAAGGTTCGTATCGATGGTAAAGTGGAGTAATCCAGGGAAAGGGGTAGCGTCCTCCCTAGTAGCTATTGAAAAGGTAGCCTTCTGGTCACCCTCGATTCCGGTTGCCAACTTTACTTACTCATATGGTGCAATTAATATTCTATGAAGCTTTTACTTTGCATGTCGTCATTACCAAGAATAACAATTTCAGTCTTATCATCCTCATAATAATCAACTGATACATCACCTGGATTAGTCGTAAGTTGGTACTCACGTAACATGCCTCGTGTAAATGTTGCCTGTTGAAGCCTATCCCTCTCCTGTTGTGATTTATTAGCGTTCAGGCTCTAACACGTATTAAAAAAAGATTGCATTAGAAAAAATAGTTCATTTTTAATTTGCGGAAGAGAATTATAAGCCAACAGGGATTTATAAATTTATAATGATGATTTTTAATTAACTAGTCCAGGTATTTTAAATAATTTCCAAAGAAAAACTTCGCTCTTTTCTTATTTTTAAATGTTTCTCGAAAGTTAAATATCAAATTAAGAAAAAAAAAGGTGCGGCCTTAGGGCTATGCTGAAGAATTGATTTATACCTGATACACTGAAGGCTGATTTTAAAACCACCAGGCAAAATGAGATTGTTAAAAATGTAAAATACGAAAGTGAATAATCAGATTTGAAGCCTAAATGAAACATTCCCCTTTATTCTCTTCTACTAATTAATTTTAATATTGACTAGACGATTCATGAACTCAGTGGGATTCGCTTATAACGGCGATTCATAATGTTAATCATATTTCTATTTAGGAATAAATAAACAACTGTAAATGATATTTTACTGTTATCATTAATATATGAAATATTAAAGGATTAAAAAATAAAGTTCAGTTCGATGCAGATTCTAAGTTATAGCTTTTTAAGCATATTGCTGTAATCCACTTATCGATATGGTGTGCCATTTTTATTTGGTTACTGTTTAATAGATGTGTATAAAGATGATGAGAACTGATGTTCGAAAAAACGGAATATTCTATTGTGAGAGTGAATTCTATATTTCGGTGTATTTTAAGTTCTTAATTGTATTTACTTTGAAATTTTTACTCCATATATTTTGAAATCACGGTAGTCAACTGCAGTAAGTTATCCGTCTGGTTAAATGAGATGTTAATCTTCACTCAAAGGAGAGGCTAATATTATAATATATGACCAGTATAGGTCTTGAACCCGGGACATTTGCATTTGTAATCAAATAAATTATTTGTCTCCATTGATTATATATATATATATATATATATATATATATATATATATATATATATATAAGGAAATGCTCGTTTAAAGTATGGCCGCTATTTGATACATTAAATAAATGTGCTTTTTTTCAAAGTGTAAATAATTGATCATATAATCAAAAACTGGAACGATAAGGATGTTTATAACTTTTTAAAGCACAGATAGACTACGTTTTATAAATTAGAAATTAAATAATAGCGCATTGAATTGCGAGGCATACTCATCATTCGAAAGTGTGTCCTCGGATCACCGGATTGACACGGCAAAAATACGAATGAGCCTACGAAAGAATGCGACCCGAGCAACAACCACTGTACACAATTACTGGGCCCTACTTAACAGCCGTAAGGAAAAATACTGCGAAAGCTAAACTGAAAGCTACCAGCCAACAAGAATGAATACAACTGTGGAAACAGTTTTTGAGAATTTACTCGGAAACACTCCGAAAGTTACACTTGAACCACTTACGAGAATTATAAATAAGTAATTAGAAATCAGACTGAGATCTTTTACAGAAGAAGAACTTGACTCAGTACTGAAAAAAATTAAAAAATAGAAAA
Organism: Sepioteuthis lessoniana; assembly: GCA_963585895.1. Classification (NCBI taxonomy): domain Eukaryota; kingdom Metazoa; phylum Mollusca; class Cephalopoda; order Myopsida; family Loliginidae; genus Sepioteuthis; species Sepioteuthis lessoniana. The sequence continues at coordinate 27,486,427 of OY757904.1, forward strand.
GCAGCAATGCTCGATGAAAAATACCCAGAATTATGGAAGACCAGGCAATTTGACAACATACTGCTCCTACACTGTTATCCCGTATATAACCAAAACCCGTTAGAAAGATGGACAAAGGGATGCACCCTCCCTTCCCTAAAAAAGGTGACCCTTGATTAGCCAAGAACTATCTAGGTATAAGACTTACCCCCATAGGGGCTAAAATATACAATGCTCTACTTTGCAACCGCATAGAACCCAAAATTGTGAACATACTTAGGAAGAACCAAAATGGCTTCCGGAGGAATAGATCCACGATGTCACAAATTTTGACATCTTGAAGATGTACGTGCAACAATATTATTCGTCGGCTTTACCAACGCCTTTGACACCATTCACAGAGGAAAGATAGAGCAAATTCTGCTCGCCTAAGTCTTACCAAAAGAAACCGTCGCAGCCATAATGATGTTATATAGAAACACAAAATTTAAAGCCTGCTCACTAAATGGAGACACAGACTACTTTGACATCGTAGCTGGTGTAATGTAAGGAGACACATTAGCACCATATCTCTTTATCATCTATGATCTACGTGCTTAGAACATCTATTGATACAATCAAAGAAAACGATTTCAAGCTAACAAAGGAATGAAGCAGAAGTTACCCCGCACAAACAATTACGCTAAAACCCTTCTACATAGTCTGGAACGAGCAGCTGCAGGCATCGGCTTCCATGTCATGGCACACAAGACGGAATATATAGGCTTTAATCAAACAGGCAACATCTCCACATTAAACGGTAGCTTTCTGAAACTAGTTGAGAAGTTCACCTACCTAGGAAGCAGTGTCACATCAACAGAGACAGATATCAACTCGTGACTAGATAAGGCATTGACAGTTATCGATAGTGTCACGTGGTGTCCCCCTTGAGTGAGGAGAAATAAGATTACTACTAATTCCTCCGTATTCGAATTAACAGTAGCAAGCCGTCAAAGAATGACCGTTAAGAGAGATAATGTGAGTCAAGCTATCTGTACTTGGTAACCTAAAGAAGCCCTAACGAATCACCTGACAGTGGAAAGAAGAAGATGGAAGCCAAATGAATGGCTGGGACCCTAAAACGGAAGAGGCACCTTCTTCCCGTCAGCGGAAGTAGGGAATAAGAAAATTAGTCTTGAATGAGACATCGTCGTGACCAGATGGGGTGAAGCTCGTGCCAAGACTCCGGGAAAAGAAAGACGGAAATATCTTGGACAAGAAAGGGAAAAGAAAAGGAACCCTACTTTCAAGCCAGACTCCAAAAATAGAATAAATGCCGTCAACCTGAGAATAAAGAGGAAAAAAAGGAGAAAGAAAAATGCTCTCCAAAGGAAAGTCGTCTAAAGATAAGTAGACTTTAAAACTTTTTCTCCCTATACCCAATTACATATCCTCTCTCTCTGAAGTTGAAGAAAGACTAAAAACGAAAGAAAAGAGAAGAAAGACATTTATGTTCATGTACTATTCATTTATAATATAGCCGACACGTTAAAGATGTGTATCTATGTGTAGTAAAAGATTGATGTATTTTAATGTTCCCACGTGCTCGAGTCGTTCTTTGTATCGTCTGCTACCAATGTGTTATTTCATGTTTCTTTTTCAGCTTCTATTCGCCTTATGTCATGCTCGCTTAAAATTGTCCTATAAATTCCTTTAAAATTCTTATACGGGAAACCGGAGTTGACGAATACTATAATTAATATTATTACTTCTAAACCTAGAGGTCCATATCTTCCATAGCGGCCTTGGTGGGTGTGTGTGTAGTGTAAAATTTGGAAACCCCTTGCCAACGGCGGTCAGTCTAGCCATAAATTAATCCCCCACATAATATGCCAGTTCCTATATTCCTGAGGAAAACTCTGAACGAGGACTTATTCTACAAGGGATAAAGTGCCAGTCTGCCCCGTCTTCACACGTGCGAAAAGTAGAGTCCCGTTTTGGGATTTTAGTTAATTTGCCGTCACAATAGGCTATCGGTTATATGGAAGTAAGACCTGACCGATAAAATAAAACGCAGTTTCTTCCAAGCAGCGGTCTTGTCAATACTGCTCTATGGATGCACTATATAAACGCTAACTGAACGTACGGAGAAAAAGCTTGACGGCAACTATACAAGAATGTTGCGAGCAATATTGAAAAAGTGATGGGGCAGCACCCCACAACCAAAATCTTCACGGCCACCTACCAGCAATCAGAGGTACTATGTAATTTAGACGAACTAGACATGCAGGACACTGCTGGAGAAGTAAGGACGAACTCATAAATGATGTACTCCTGTGGACCCCTTAACATGGACGACCAGCTAGAATCTACATGCAGCAGCTCTGTGCCGATACGATATGTAGTCCTGAAGACCTGCCAGAAGCAATGTACGATAAAGAAGTGTGGCCAGAGAGGGTCAGGTATATCCGTGCTGATGGCGTGACGTGATGATGAAGATTTCCAATGTTGACGTAGTAGCCTGACTGGAGTTCGAACATTATACGCTAAATTTTGAAAATCCCACTTCTTGAATCCGATTACTGCTTTAGCTACAGAAAACAAGAATTTAAAATATTTCGATCTTCTAGGGAAAACAGAAAGATGTTTCTCACCTTAAAGAGAACAATCTTTATTTCTTTTGTTCTATTGCTTGCATTTTAAGCATTGTTCAAACCTTATACTTAAATTTAGAAGAGTGAACATTTTATTTTTTATCCATTAGGTGTATTCATTTCTCAAATAGTGACAATATCAAACTTTTGAGAAAAACAGCAAACACAATTATTGTTTATTGAAAGCAATAAACAATAATCCTGTTATTTGTTTGTAATTCCTATTTTCTTTCCATAGAAGCGCTTGTTGAGTGCTGCTTTTTATTTGCTTTATTATTATTATTATTATTATTATTATTATTATTATTATTATTATTATCATTATTTACTCATTAGAGTTTTTCACCTCAGCCTTAGCTGATGGCCTTTCTCTGGAGTTTGAGTGACAGCAAGTCACCTCAAGTCTCCAGGACTTAATAATGATATAGTTTTGATGGTCACCACTCATCCGCCAAATCCCAAGTCCTCCAATCTCTTCAATAATTCTTTAGTTACTGTACCAAAGCACCAATCACAATTGGTATAATCGTCACTTTCATGTCCCAGAGTTTTATTTATTTTTTTTTTTCAATTCCCTAGTAAGGTCGAGGTACTTATCCTTCTTTTCACATTCTTTCAGTTTTATCTCTGGTCAGCCGCGACAGCTAAGTACACAATTTTGGAATTTTTTTTCTTTTTTTGTTGTTGATTATTATTAGGTCTGGTCTTCTGGGTGAGATTAGGTGATCAGTGTGTGTATCAAAATCCATGGGAACTTGTGTGGGTCATTTCCTAGGACAGATGCTGGGTTATGCATATTCAATTTGTTCATATAGTCGAATTTAAATTTCTTGCACATCTCCCTCTGGATCACCTTTCCCACCTTGTCGTGCATTCCCTTATTATGTGACTGATAATTTAATTTCTGTCACCACATAGCCAACATTTGCTTTTTTTTTTTTGTTGTGTCTTATCTATTCTCGCTTTGATATGATTGGTTCTTATAGCGTTGTTTTGTGCGGCTATTAGGAGAGATTCTGTTTCTCTTTTAAGGTTTCCTTTTCTTAGGGAGGTCCAAGTTCTTCTTCTTCTTCTTCTTCTTCTTCTTCTTATTATTATTATTATTATTATTATTATTATTATTATCATTATTATTATTATTATTATTAGTAGTAGTAGTAGTTGGTGTTGTTGTTGCTGCTTTTGTTGTCATAAAGCAATCGTGTATTTTTAGTCGTTTTAGTATTGGTCTTCTGTAGTATCCGGGAAATTTTGACAATAATTTTTATTATTGTGGATTCAAGTGATGTGTGTTTGGTTTGTGATAAATTTTGCTTGCAGTTTGCTTCGATGAGTAAGTGATCATACATCTTGATAGAGTAGAAATAACTTATCCCATAACGGAATTCATTGGTTGTTTAGGGTAAGAGAAAGATGTTTCTAAGGAACACGGCATTTGCTCGTCTAGTAAGCACTACTTTTGTCAAAAAAGATTTAAAGTTTCACTTTTCAGGGTCAACTAGAGAAGTTTAAGGACGTGCAAAACGTTTTAATGTACGTTCATCTTGTTCACAGTTTGTATGCATCCTATTTCAATTGATTTATCAGTTTATGATAGTAGCTATTATCATTTATATTATTCTAATATATTTTTCTTAGGCCATTTGTATTTCAATATTGGTGATAAAAATAAGGTAACCGTTACTTATAAAATTCTATTAAGAAATATTATTCGTAAAGAAGAGATTAGCTATTGTCTGTTAAGAAATGTTGTCTTCATTTTTATTTGAAAGATGATCTTACAGTTTACTGGGTATTCAAGAATGTAGTTTAGAATGCAAGACATGATTGAAAATACAAGTGTTTAATCAAATTTAAAGATCCAGCTATCCCGATGCTGACAGTAGGAGAACAGCAGTCAATTCAAGACTGACTCATGAGTTAGCAAATAAAAAAAGAATTAAAAAAAAAACATTTATGTGTGCTGTAAACATATTTATTACTCTCATAAGATATATTTCGTAAAACATATATTTTTGCAAAAAATAATAGATAAAAATGCATCTGTTTAACTTAATATACAGTTTTTTGCTTTGATTTTTTATTTTATCACTCATTTCTGCATGAACTTTTTATCAAAGTACTCGGAAGACATATCTACAATAATATTACCTAAATTATGATACAAACAAGCTATTCTAAATTACTAAGTTCCTTCAATCCTCGTCATTTTTAAATGTTTCTTTTATACAGAGAAGTTGTGAAAATTTTATCATCATTGTCGACTTGGACATCTAGGAAGGATTGTTTATTATTAGTATTAAGTTCCTAATTTATCTTTTTACGAAAACTTATTTGGTGTCATATTTTTCCATTCGAAATTCTTAATAATATGAATATATGGTCAACATATAGAATCATATTGTGAATTTTTGCAGTTAATCAACGTGTGAAGTACAAAACTCTTAGAATATTGGAGCCAATGGACTACCTGAACTAACATCATTGGTTTGAAAATGAAGACTTTCATTGTGATTGAAAAATGAAACTCCTGCGTTATAAATGGATAAAATTGTTTTAAAGTATTGATTTAATCATTGATGATCGTAGAAAGACTTTTTGGTTTCACTTACTTAAAGATAATGCTGATGATTTCATCAAGAGTTTCTTCAAAATCAGTTTTTTTCTTTTTCTTTCAAAAGTCGACAACGATGATACATTTTTCAAGAGTCCTGATGTATTTCTTATGTTACGATATTGAAATTCATAAATGATTTTTCCAAAGGAGTTATTTATGGTAAACCGCCTACTTTTGCTGACTATATATATATATATATATATATATATATATATATATATATATATATGACGTTTCATTTGAAGTTCGTTTTTAAATTACATGGAACTTGTTATCATGATACGGATATGAGGTGAAGAGAAAACAATTTCTTGATTTTTAGTTTCATCCTGCCCAATGCATCGATATTTGAACATGCTTTTTGATATAGAATAAACATTTATAAAATAATTCATTCATTTCGCCACACACACACACACACACACGCATATATATAAACATATATATATATATATATATAAACACAAACACATATATATATATATACATATGTATGTGTGTGTGTGTGTGTGTGTCTATGTGTGTGTCTGTTTGTCTGTATATATAATTACAACCGTGTATTTGTGGCAGACCAAATGCCTAATGATTGTCATATAAACATGGTATAAAACCAGTAGTCGCAGATAATCATCCATGTTATCAAATATATACTAAAACTGTTATATATTTAATATTATATCGTATTATTACCAACGCCGACTACGCCAATGACATAGAGATTCTGGCAAATACACCCAACCAAGCCGAAGCACTACTGCATAGTTTGGAACAAGCCGCCGCAGACATTGGCCTCTACGTCAATGCACACCAAACTGAATACATGTGTTTTAATCAAACAGGAAACATTACCACACTAGACGGAACCCCTCTAAAACTGGTAGACAAATTCACCAACCTAGGAAGCAGTGTTTCATCAACCGAAAAGAACATCGACACGCGGCTAACGAAGGCATTGACAGCTATCGATAAGCTATCGATCATATGGAAGTCAGACCTGACCGATGAAATGAAACGCAGTTTCTTCCAAGCAGCGGTCATATCGATACTGCTATATGGATGCACTACTTGGACGCTAACAAAACGGCTGGAGAAAAAGCTAGACGGCAATTACACAAGAATGCTGCGAGCAATATTGAAAAAGTCCTGGAGGCAACACCCCACAAAATACCAACTATATGGCCACCTACCTCCCATCACGGAAACTATCCAAGTTAGACGAACCAGACTTACAGGACACTGCTGGAGAAGCAGTGAAGAGCATCTAAGCGATGTACTCCTATGGACCCCCACATATGGCCGAGCAAAATCTGGACGGCCAGCTCAAATATACATACAGCAGCTATGTGGGGATACATGATGTAGCCCTGGAGACCTGCCAAAGACGATGAATGATAGGGAGAAGTGGCGAGAGAGGGTCAGAGCTATCCGTGCTGGGTGCACGACATGATGATGATGATGATGACGATATGTGTGTGTGTGTGTTTTGAATTGGGTTAAGTATTAGTTTTCATCGTAGAATATCGAATAAATTTTTAAATCCAGCTTCTTCAAGTGTAGAAGGATGATGAATTTGTTGCTAGTTCTTATTATGATTGTGTAATATTGATTAGATTCCAGAAAGAACAACCTTCTAAAGGCTGGTTGAAGCTATATTTAGTATATACAATTGTCGAAAGAAGGTTAGTTTAGTCCAAGTTGTGAAGGAAATAGTCAAAGATACACTTAGTAAGTAAGAAGGATAAAGCTGATACTTGTATCATAGTCAGTATAGCATCAACTTCAGTGTAGCGTCAACGTTTGAAACTTGTAATAATGTGTAGAAAGCTCATAAATCAGATCAACCTCCTCAGCCACTACAGAAATAATGATTTGTGTTGCTTTATAATTTTAAAATAATGCTTATATATATATATATATATATATATATATATATATATATATATATATATATGTGTGTGTGTGTGTGTGTGTGTGTGTGTGTGTGTGTGTGGTAATCGACTTGATGTATTCAATTAACGAACCTTAGAAAAATTGAAAATTTCCCATTCGACTGTAATACAAATGTCATTACTTTTTGCAAATAACATTTCATTGAAATGAAACTTCTTAATAAATCGCGAATATACTGACTTACGTGACGTTATAAAACCCAATAATAACCAATGAATAAAACGAAGGGAAATGTTCAACTTTTGGAATTATTAAAACTGAAGAAGAAGAAGAAGAAGAAGAAGAAGAAGAAGAAGAAGAAGAAGAAGAAGAAGAAGAAGAAGAAGAAGGAAAGAAAGAAAGAAAGAAAGAAAGAAAGAAAAAACTTAAATGCATTTTTATAGCAAAGATAAAAAGTAAAATTATTAAAAAAGCAAGGGAATTAATTAAAGTAGTGGTTTAGAAAAGCTGCTGTAGAGCTTTTGTGCGTGCCTAGCCAAAATTTTACGTGTGAGATCAAATAGGAAATTAATAAAGAAAGAAAAAGTAGCAAAGAAAAAAAAGGTGACAGAAAATATCATTTAAAAATAAGCATATGCAAATTGTTCAATTCCAACAAATAATGCTGTCGTCATCAGCGCTTTGAAAGGAAATTCTTGTGTCGATACATATATCGAAATATAAATAAGGAAATATTACGCGTACATTTGAGCTCAGGTGTGTGCAGATTGTTTGCGATAAGGCAGAAAAAGAAACACGCAAAGAAACGGAAACAGACACGCTTGCGCGGGCATATGTATATATTCTTTGATATTAAGTTTTACAATTTAATCTTAAATTCTTTTTTTTAAACATGTATTTCCGATGATCTGCTGATTTACCAGACTTTATCTCTATTGATCTCTACCGTTACTCAATTACACGCTCGAATATCCTGTCGTATCTCATGGTATCGCTTTGATATCAGTGCATGGAACAAAATAAAAATCAAAAGAAATAAACACACACACACACACACACACACACACACATATATATATATATATATATATATATACGAACATTTGAAGTATACTTTTTCTATTCAATTATCAGCACTCTCAGAAGATTATAAGCACACACACACACACACACACACACACACACACACACACACACACACACACTATATATATATATATATATATATATATATATATATAGTGTGTGTGTGTGGGTGTGTTAAGCTTTCCTCTCTCTTTCTTTTTTCTCTCTTTCTCACACTCTCTCTCTCTCGCTTTATATATATATATATATAGATCGTACAATTTGGAGAAAGCTCAAACCAAGTTAAATTGTTACTATAGATTTATTTCACCGGAGAATATTATTTCACTCTCCGTCTCGTCAGATGACTTTTACATGATCGACTTGAGTTTCCAGAACAGCAAATGTGGATTACAGTTTATATCTGTATAGAAAACAAACAAAAAGAAAATAAAAAGAAAGAAACTTATATAAAGTTTTAATTCTCAGTAGAGGGCAAAGGAGGGGACTGAGTGGATATTACTATATATATATATATATATATATATATATATGTATTATTTAATTTATATAGATTTGATTTTTAATGCGCTCTTTTCTATGTTCACACATAAGTATGTATGTATGTATCTTGTGGAAATAAATTGATCGAAATGATAATTGTATATGGGATTTAATCTAACCGTTTGAAGTTGAGGTACGCGACATAAATTTTGGATTACCCTAAGATTGTTCTTTTCACCTTCAAATGTAAAGTCAACTGGAAACTAATGAAGGTATAGCCGATATCTGGCCATATAACAATGTATATTTCACACTTCTAATTACATATTTTTTTCTAACCTAATGTTTATATTAGTCAGAATCATTCTTATCTATTTACAAGAAGATGCAAAATACGAATGATAGAAATTGATAGAAGGAAATCTCTCTCACTCTCTCTTTCCTTCTCTCTCTCTCTCTCTATATATATATATACGTGTGTGTGTGTGTGTGTGTGTGTGTGTGTGTGTGTGTGTGTGTGTGTGTGTGTGACGTGTAAGCAAAAAAAAAGAAATTCAAATATAAGCAAATGTAAATAAGCATAATTGATGTTAAAAATGAAATGAGGTACACTGATATGAGATTCTGCATATGAAGATATCATATTTACCCAACCCCTCCGCTCGGGCAGGATATGACACAAGGTCAATTTTTTAAGCGGAGTTTAACAGGTTTGAATTCAGAGTTTTCCTTCTCCTAGACTAGTTGCCTCACCAAGGCTGAAGAACCTAGTCTGCCCAACTCTTTACCCATAGCTGGAGGGAGAATAATTGGATTCATAATTTCCCAAGGTTATTAGTGCTATGTGAAATGCTATCAGTCTCGTCCAGGATTTGAACTCGTATACCCGTGTGAAAGTTACGTTTATACCAATTATAGTTGGTGCTCTTGGTACAGCCACTCAAAGATTTTTACAGTGACTGGACTACTTGGAAATAACAGGATGAGTGGTGACCAATATTATCTAGATCGGCTAGAATACTGATAAGATTTTTGCGGACTTTAGGAAACGTTTTGTCACTTAAAGTCCAGTAACCATATCAAAGCAAGAATAGATGAAACGCGACAAAACAAGAAATTTAGGTTATGTGGTGATATAGACGAAACCATTAATCACATAATAGGAGAATGCGGCAAATTAGCAATGAAAGTGTATAAGACTAGACACGGCAGTATAGGCAAGGGGATCCACCTTTCCCAAGGGTATTAGTGCAATGTGAAATGTAATCAGTCCAGGATTTGAAATCGTGTCGCCGTGTCCAATTCCTGTGACGATAACCATTACACCACTGGCACCTCCAATGCATATGAAGATATAGAAGTCATTTATGAAGGATAATCTGTGAAAGAATCATGTCAGATTAGTTAGTAAGTTACAGTACTCAGTTAAAATGGTAGAGTGTGAAGCAAATTCGGGCAATTAATTATTGTAACAGATTGCAGTAGAATCTTCTGGGACATTGCATTGAAAGTTTAAAGATGAAATAAATTACAAATAAATAACGTAACCAAAAATAAGAAAGAAATGGTTGCGTTGAGCAGACTTTATCTTTTCATGTATTCAAGTATAACTTAGATGATAAGCGATAATCTGCAAAAATGCTTTGGAGTGTGTATTAATTCTGTGTGTGTATAATTTACTGAAATGTTTTTATTATTCGTCTTTAAATCACTGACTTGTGTATCAGTCTTGAATTCCCAAGACGATTATAATTTGTAATCGCGATGAAATTCGGAACTGATATGTTGGTGTAGCAGATGAAGCAACGGGAACATATATTTTGTCTGTTATCTCTGAACACCCTGGCTAGACAGAATATTGCGGTGCTCAAACGCACCAAATATTGCTAGCAAATTAATAACGTTTTTTTTTTAGTAAATTATTACACACTTGGGTCTTTTTTCAAAGGGAAGATAATTATCTTTTAGAAGTAATGAAACACTGACTTTGAGACTATTAAAAGACTTTTTTCTTTTCTTTTTCATTCCTATTTAGATGGGATTAAGGTAGTTGTTAGTATATGTGGTCCTGATGGTAGTCTGCGGCAATTGTCATTGGATGAAAAGTTGTTCGGTTAATGTTAAGATATATTCTTGATACAACGCAATATTTAAATAAAAAATACTATTTATAAAAAAAACAGAATAAAGGTGAACAATACCACAGAAACGATGCCTTTAGAATATTTCAAAAAGTGTTTCATTTAAGAAGTAAATGACAAAGATAGGGAATATTTGTGCATTTTTTTAATAATTGGCCGAAGAAATCAGAAGTGAAAGCGAAGATGAAAGTTGAAGCGAGTTGTATATCATCTTCGTGCAATAAAGCAAATTGAATCTGTCTTGCCTTTATTTGATATAATGATAGAATAAGCTTCAGACTGTGGTTGGTATTTCATATATATCTTACGCACAAACGTATTTACAGATATACGGGTTATAGATGAAGGCTCATAAATCAATAGTTTTTTTTTTTTTAACTTGGTTTAGTTAATTAAAATTTGTGATATAGATGACTGTTGCTAGCTATATTTTCCATATCAATTGTCGAAACTTTACTATGTGCTAAATACCGTTTTTTAGAAAGTTACCAGAGAAGAATGCGAGAACTGATGCTGCCACAATAAAAAGATGTCAAAGAAAATGAAATGAGAATGGTAACTACAAACGAGCTAAATCAAAACGAATATATATATATATATATATATATGTGTGTGTGTGTGTGTGTGTGTATGTGTACATATATACGTATATATATATATATATATAGAGAGAGAGAGAGAGAAAGAGAGAGAGAGAGAGAGAGTAAATACACGAGAATTATTAAGAATTAAGCTAAGCAAAAGATAAATGTAGCCGAAGTGAGAAAGATTTCAACTATAAAATTAACATTGCTGGATGATTCATGCCCCAAGAATGAATTATGGAATTATTACACTTTGAAGATGCTCATCTTAATTTTTTGTTTGATTGTTTTATTTTCTAAATTTTGTTTTTGCTTTTGTTCTTTATTAGCTGCAAATAATATAAGTAAAAGCAAGTGAAGTTGGCAACCAGAAGGCTCCATTTTCAATAGCTACTAGGAGGGAGCTACTCCTTTCCCTGGATTGTTCCACTTTACCCTTGATACGTACCTTATATTGCTGAATGTTAAGCAATGATGTATCAAGTACCATTATTTTAAAGTTTTTCGTATGACGCGACCTGGGATTGAACCCAGATGTCCCGGACTAAACATTCTTGTTTAATGAAATATTCCTTTAATCAGATTAAATTATATGAATTAATGCTTATTTTTCCCAGTGATGCAAGGGAAAATATTATGGAATAACGTTTAGATGAAAATTCTTCATCAGTTTTTACTTCCAGAGACAGAAAATTGATTTGTTTATGCCGTAACACTTTTTTAAGGCGATAATGCGTATTTTCACTGGGAAAACTAAAAAAAAAAATCAAACTGGATATTATTTGAATGTTTAATTTCATAATCTTTGCCAGAAACGTAGATATGTAAAAAAAAAAACAACACCCACACATACTGGTTCATACATAAAGAGCAAATAAAAACACAAAGATGAATCATTTTTAATCATTGAAACG
>OY757904.1:27503753-27583753 GCA_963585895.1 Sepioteuthis lessoniana
CCTCATATAGATAATAAGCCAATGTTTAATGTTTCAGTTTTTTAAAGCCATCTTCTGGGCGATGTTTTCTCTGATATTGCCTAAGCCCAAAATATATGTTCAAATAAATCGATAAATTGAGAAAATTATTAAAGTTTTATTTTCGTTAATTACGTTCTGTTTCAAAATATATGTGATATAAATTAATGTTAGAAAATTTTTCATTTTATTTCACCACATTTTCTTTATTCATATTTTTTTCAAAAAACCTTCGTGAAAATACACTAAAATTAAAAAAAGAACAAATAAATAAAAACAAATGAATGAAATATAAGTAACCACACACACACACACACACACACACACGCACACAATGATATATATGTGTGTGTGTGTGTGTGTTCATGTGTGTAGAGGTCTGTGTGTGAATGTGTGAATGTGTGTGTTTGTGTGTGTTGCGGGTAACTGTGTTAATTATTTAAAGAAACCTGGAAGAAGATGCTATATATATATATATATATTACAGGTTGTGATTCTGGTAGAAAAAAACTCAAATTTTCACTGAATATTTAGAAGCAGATCGAGATTTTATATCTTATGGAATGTGATAGTTCATGTTTATCTCATTGAGCTTCTGCCAGAGAGACAGAACTGACGTGGTGGAGGTGAAGTCAGTTTTCTGATGGAAAGGGCACCGTTGTCACCGGACATATCACCGTGTGAATTCTTTTCCTAGTGATATGTAAAAGGACGGGTCTGTGTCCCCACTCTTCCTGATAACCCTGGTGAACTCAAGCAGAGAATCACTTCTGCACTGGATTATGTTACCGGAGACATGCGACAGCGTGTTTGGCAAGAGCTGAACAACAGACTTGACGTGTCTAGCATCATTTTAAAATGATGCCAATTTTTTTAACATACACGTTATATATATATATATATATATATATATAGCAAATACACTTACCCAAGTCGATTCCCTGCTGTGCAGTCTGGAGCAGGCAACAAGGTAGCTTTGGCATCCATGTGAATGCAGAGAAAACGGGGTCCATGAATTTTGATCAAAATAGGGACATCTCCTCTCTAAATTGTTGGTCGCTGAAATTAGATGGCAAGTTCACAAAAAGGGTAGCAGCGTCTCATCAACAGAAAATGACTTGCGAAAATATGGCCTGCTATCGATAGGTTATCGTTCATATGGAAGCCTGCAAATTTAATTTCTTCCAAGCTGTGGTTGTGTAAATTCTACTCAATGGATGCAACACAAGGACCCTGACGAAGCGCTTAGAGAAAAAGTTTGTCGGCAATTGCACATGAATACTACTTGTAATGTTGAACAAATTCTGGAAGCAACTTCCCACTAAACAATAGCAATATGGACACTTACCTCTCATCTCAAAAACCATCAAAATAAGACGATCAAGTCACGCTGGATATTTCTAGAGAAGTAAATACAAACTCACAAGCGACGTTCTCTAATGAATCCCTTCACACGGAGATACAAGTGTTAACCGACAAGAACGTTCAAAGGATTTAGTCTTAAAGTACGCTCACAGGATGTAGTCTTGAAGACTATCCGAAAGAGTTGGAAGATAGAGATGAATAATGAAAGAGAGTTGGTGAAATCCGTGTTAGCAGCCTTAGCCCTATAAAATATGGATAATACAATGAAAGAAAAATGCCCTCAGGGTGTCTGTAGCGGGGAGGGAGAATATATCACCCATCTTACTTGCTCCTACGGTAACGATCTGGATATGTACCCGGCTACAACGTGTGATTGCGGTAGAAAATTCAACGGCTTGCGAGGAACACGAAACCACAAGGAGCGCTGGTGCGAAGAACATAATTGTCCTGCCGGAGAATGTAAATCGATTGATGGGCCTATGAGTCAGGTTTACCCCCACAGTATTCACGAGCCCATTGCTGACCATCAGCGTCCTGGAGACATTTTTGCAAGCCAAGAATTTAGTGGCCCAAGGGTAATCAGATAGCTACCTGGACTAACTTAGACCAAGAGCTTTCTTTTTACTCACCACCCATCTTGAGGGCCCATTGATCAACAAATAAAATCTTTTAGCGGAATTATATATAACGTTTGTCTCGAGTGCTTTTGGGCAGTAACGCGAAAACGAATCGAAAAGATAACGGATATAGAAAGGATTTCAACACGAATGTGATACACGTGTAACCACCATTCTCTTGTAATTACGCAAAATCAAGAAACAGTTGCTATGACATCTAACGGCCGTAAGTAAACGCTTTTTTAAATCACAAACTGCACCAAAATGAAGATGAACGAACGTCTAATGTAATGTCCGCTTTTAGTTGATCTTGTGTATACATAGTTTTTTTTTTTTTGAATATCCTATCCGGTGGCAAAAGCTGCTCGGTAGCGCCAGGAGTGGCAGTACCGCCTTGAAATACCGAAACTGTGTTATCACCCTGGTTGGCGGTTGATGAGGCTAGGGTATCGCACGTGCTTCCACACGTTGTATGATGAAAAAAAAAAAAAAAGGAAAAAAAAATGTATATATATACGTGGTGCTTACAGTAAGTTTCCAGACTTTTTTGTACAGACATTTAAAATTGTCGTAGAATCTTGAAAATTCACTATGTTATTGCTATGCATCTTTTGAGATGACTGACCAATGTTTATGATTTCAGGTTGAAATGAAAAGCTACAGCTGGAGTTGGAATATACCCTACTAAAGCCTGATTGTCACAGCTGGTCAATTTCAAAAATGCAATCTGGACGTGAGGAAGAACGATATGCAATAAAATTCTGTTTTAAACTTGGAAAAAATGCCATTTGATGAAAGCTGGATCTACTGCTATGAGCCAGAGACCAAGAGACAGAGTTCCCAGTGGAAGCATGCTGGCTCTCCCAGAACCAAGAAGGCCAGAAAGAGCAAATCCAGCAACTTTTGATGATCCCTTCTTTTTTTTTGACAGCACTGGCATCATCTACATCGACTAGGTTCCCACATGACAGACAGTCAACAAAGAATACTATGTTGAGGTTTTAAGGGAGTTCAGGAAGAGACTCCGCCGGAAGAGGCCAGCACTCTTCAAATCAGGTCAGTGGCATTTCCACCAGGACAATGCACAAGTCCACAACTCCATCCTTGTCACAGATTATTTGACCGAGATGGGCATCAAGACAGTTCCTCGCCCTCCTTGTAGTCCAAACCTTGCTCCCTGTGACTTTTGCTTATTCCCTAAGCTGAGAGGCCGCCGTTATGAGACAATTGAGGAGATGAGAGTGGCTGTGACGAAGGTCATTGACACACTCACATAAGAGGACTTCTTAGGGTCCCTCCAAAATTTGTTTGTACGGTACAACAAGTATATTGCAACCGAACGAGATTACTTTAAAGGGGGCTAGAGTTTTATGTGTGTACTATCAATAAAAGTGCCCATACGAAAAAAGTCTGGAAACTTATTTATTGATCCTCGCATATATATATTGAAGATTCCTGAGTTTCATTTGATGAATTTTGTAAATATATGAGAGGCTTAGTCATGAAACCATCATAAAGAGTTTTGAAACCACCATGAAAAGATTAGATATAAATTTCTTTTAGGTATCATCTTACTCTGTTGACCAACATCTGAACTCTTTCTTTATCGAAGAAAGACGTTTCAAACAGTTTATTTGTTCACTTAATATCATCATCATTATCATGTCGTGCCGATAGCATGGATGATATCCCTGATCGTCTCTCGCCACTTCTCCCAATCTGGCATGTCTTCAGGGCTACATGCCGTATCCTCACATAGCTATTGAATGTGTGTTCGAGTTGGTCGTCCTGCTTCTGCCCGGCCATATGTGCGGGTCCATAGGACTACATCACTTATGACCTCGTCCCTGCTTCTCCAGCTGTTTCCTGTATGTCTGGTTCGTCTAACTTGGATAATTTTCGTGATAGGAGGCAGGTGGCCGTATAGTTGGTGCCTTGTTGGGTGTTGCCGCCAGGACTTGTTCCATATTGTTTGCAGCATTCTTGTGTAATTGCCGTCTAGAAAAATGAAACGGGAGAAAAATTCATTCCGGAGTTCCAAGGTGTCGATCCTTTGGTTAGTAAATATTCAATACAACGTGTTGGAGGTGCATTTAGCGTTTGAAACAGAATTGGCGACTTGAGTTCGAATATCTGACAAGGCTTAGGCCCTTAGTAAAGGTACGAATTCATACTTTACTTCCCATCTGCTATGAATAATTTAGGGTAGACTTTAGCTTTTGATTTAGTTCGTGTAACAGTTTAGGATCAAATTACTTTTAATCCTTGTAATCAGGTGCAGCCTGTTCAAAGTTAGATCTTTGGTCGCATCCTTACTCTAGCAGAGGAATTGGTTATTATATATATATATATATATATATATATATACGTGAGTGTGTTGTAAAAACTGGAATATCATGTTCTAGAAATCCCCGATTAATGGCTCTACCAAAGGTCAACACACAATGATTTAAAATGGGAAGAATATTTTAGAGAGAGAGAGAGCATATAAAAGTCCCAGTCAGAAATGCCTAGCTAAGCAATAAAGGATAATCTGTAAAAGACCCGCTGTCTGTGGTCCACTGGAACGGCATAATTTGCTGGAAGACAATCTTTTGGTAAATTGACACTAGGTTTAGCGTGTAAAAGTGAATGAGTGATAGGTTTGTATCTAAAAGCCCCAGATAATTTTATTTGTATCATTTTGTTTCTTATTGTCGATTATTGTAAAGGCATCAACAATTGGTCAGTATGATAAAATTATAATCACTTGCTGCATTCACTGAGAATATTTACCCAAGCAATTCTTATGTCTATTATATGTGTTGCTTTGTTATTTCACACCTTGCGAGTTTTATTTACTCAAGCTTTAGCTGGTAGTCGCTCACTGGAGTTTCTATGATAGCTCTCCAGTACATCAACTTCATAATGATGTGGTGTATGGATTAGAGTTTTACTTTGATTTCATATTTCGCTAATTTTTTACCAAAAGGTTCAGGACTTCCAAGTCCTCAAACTATTACTGGTGTCACCGTTATCCTCGTGTTCATGAGCTTTTATTTTAATTCTTTGAAAGATATTAGTATTTGTCCATCATTTCGCTTTATTTTTTGTTAATTAGCACAAGATCAGGTCTTCAGACTGATATTGTGGAATATATTTCTCTATCAAAATTCAAGACAATTGTATGCTTTATTTTGAAGGTCATATCTTTCTTTGTGCATAAAACATTTGTTCGTACGGTCAAATTTAATTCTATTGGACCACCAAGTAATGGACCAACAAGTCATGTCGAGACTCATAGTCCTTTTGTACTAGTCACCTCATATATGAATAAACCTTTCATTCTGTATTCACATAATCTTCACTTGTTATTATCTTGCATGTGATCAATCTTCGCTTAAATATAATTAGTGGTAATTGTATTATTTTGTTCTGTCATTAAAATAGATTCAGTTTATCCATGTTTCCTCGTGTACAATCTCACTATATTGTCATATCTAACTTGTTGGTTATTTTATGTCAAATCCATTTTTATACAAATAATCAGTTCTATTTCAAATAATTCAGCTTAACATGAGTACACAGTGTAATTCTCAAAACATTTCTGTTTCAAGCTATTCATTTTATTCAAACGGTTCTCTTCAAAACAATTCAATTTTGCATAAGTATGCAGTTTAGTTCTATTTGACCCATAGATAAGGCCCTATCAGGTGCTACCACTCCGGGCCAGAGTGGATCTGGGAGCAATGTCAATGAAGGAGTGCTCCACATTCTCCAAAGCTCCAGCATCACTGGAACCTCACCATCAGATTTTTTAGTGTCATATCCAGGACACTGGTTAGGCGGGGGGGGGGGAAACCCCTCTGCAGACGTGCATTCGGTGTATTCTACCGCCCAAGTCGAGTGGGCAAAACTTCGTTTGGATGGTCTTTATTCTTTATTCGATTTCTACTTACCTCATTCTCTTAATCAGCTCCTCAGAAACTGTTTCACTGACCCTTAGCTTATTGGTATCACTATCACCTTCATATTCCACGACGTTTTTCAACACCCTGGCAAAGTCCAGGTATTTCACAAGATTTTTTGTTTCCTATAATTTTTACTATGTAAACTGCTGAAACCGTTTATCAAATTTCAGTCTCTTGCACGTTTCTCGATGGATTTTTTCCTGTAGTCGTGCTCGTTCATTTATTCCTGTTGTGCTAGTTTGCTTTATTCACTTATTTGATTAATTGGTTCATCACTATAACCTAAGATTCTGTGCATGCACTTCGACCGCACATTATCACGTTTTGCTTTGATATAATTAGTCCTTAGGATCATTTTTTATATTGTCAGTAAGAGAGATTCAGTTTCACTCTTCAAGTTTATTCGCCGTATCTATGTCCAGATCATCTCATGTACAGCTTCATAAATTTGTCGCATGAAGTATTTAATATGGGGAGTTTTCTTCACATTTGTGTCATCTAGATTATATTACTGCTGTTTTCCTGTTTGTTCATAAATTATCTCTGTAATTGTTGTCATTACTGGTTGTTGTAATCAACCACTTTTTTGCTATTTTTGTATATTCTTTGAGTCCCTGAATTGCTGGATCCAAGCAATCATAAATGATAGCGAATCTTCTTCCTGTTTCTATTCTTGACTCATATATTTGTCTATAGAAACTCACAGATGTAAGGACTTGTTTATCCTCTATATCCTTGTTTTATAGTACATGTTTCCGAGTTCTTCTATTGTTTACTTCAAGAAAGGGCTAGATTCATTTATGCTGCCTAGATATATTTAGTAATCACCTTGATTTTGTTGTAAACAAAAATCATGGGTATAAACTTTGGATGTTTAATATATTTACCCAGCCCCTCCGCTCGGGCAGGATATGACACAAGGTCAATTTTTAAGCGGAGTAAACAGGTTTGAATTTAGAGTTTTCCTTCTCCTAGACTAGTTGCCTCACCAAGGCTGAAGAACCTAATCTGCCCTACTATTTTCCCATAGCTGGAGGGAGAATAATTGGATTCATACCTTTACCAAGGGTATTAGTGCTATGTGAAATGCAATCAATCTCGACCAGGATTTGAACTCGTATCGCCGTGCCCATTTCCTACGACGATAACCATTACACCACGGACACCTTTTTAATATCAGTTATATTTCCAAAGTGCAATTATTCAATTAGATATGTTTTCAAATATATTTAAGTAGAAAATAGCCCCAAAATCACAAGTCATTTACTATTTGTCAGAAAGGAATTACATTCGAAAGTGTTCATGCCTAATCCTTGATCGGGTGATGTATTTTTCTTAATAGGTCACATAATGATCATTGATCTAGCTAAGATTATGTAGGAAATTTTGGGTGTGTTGATTTTTTGTCTCATCAATTTTTTCAAAGATTTCACTTCATTCTGGAGATTGTGTTTTATCTTAATTTTCTCTGTTCACCTTCTCAGAAATTATCTTAAAATTGGCCCAGTCGGCTGTGTCTATAAAACTCACCGGTTGCATCTCTGCAGAGGGGTAAGATTCCCCCAGCGTATATACAGGTCTGCCAATAAAAAGTCCGCTTCATCACTACTGCGGCTTTGGGGAATGCGGAGTATCCCTTCATTGTCATCACTGCCAGGTCCGCTCTGGCCCGGAGTGGTAGTACCTGAAAGGGTTCTATCTATGAGTCAAATGAAACTGATCTTTAAACTGTTAGCAAACAAATTACTTATACTAAATTAAATTATTAGCATACAACTGTTTGATCATTTAACTGTGTGTAAACAAATGCCTGTTGTTTAATTGAATTGTTAGTGATACATATCAATATTTGAAACCATTTAACACTGTTATCTTATGCTAAACTGAATTATTAGAAATAGAACTGTTGAAATATTTAACTATGTGTAAACAAATGACTGTTGATACATAGCGAATCTTGGAACTCTTTAACTTTGTTCACTTATGCTAAACTGAATTGCTTGAAATATAACTATTTGACCATTTAACTGTATGTATCTACAAAATGTGTTTATATATATATACATATATATATATATATATATATATATATATATATATATATATATATAAAGTAGTAAAGTTGGCGACCGTAGTCGAGGGTGACCAGAAGGGTCCCTTTTCAATAGCTACTACACCGACGTGTAGGGGGGGGCGCTACTCCTTTCCCTGGATTACTCCATTTCACCCTTGATACGTACCTGAGTGTTCGGCAAAGAGGTATCAAGTACCATTTTTAAAGTCTTTGGTATGACGTCACCTGGGATTGAACCTAGGTCTCCCGGACCATTGGCGAACACTCTACCCACTGGGTCAAATAATAGTTGATGTGAAACAAAACCACACCAAACGTAATCTTAAAAGGAGTTTTTGATGACAGTATTACTTGTAGCAATCATTAATTTTATACAAGTAAAACATTTTTGCTACCCTGATTTAGTACTTGCAATTACTAAGAAATATTTTTTTACATCTATTCGTTTTAGGATGTTCGAAACATTAGAAGCACTAAAAGTTTGATGCATGTCGGACCGATATTAACGGAATTATCACATATTTCGTGATAAAACAACCTCCACCGATGAGTAGGTTATATGATTTTATTTTCAACCTCAGCAGAAAAAGAAGTATTTCTTCAGATTTCTCTCTGTCTCTTTCTCTGTCTCTTTCTCTTTCTCTCCTTTCCATCCGTCTCCGATCAGTGTCCACACATCATTTATCAACTTAATTCCATCTGATTAAATAGCTCTTCAGCATCATTATAACCATTGTATCGTTAATCAAACCATCATGGAAGCTTTTTAAGCCATCCAGACATCTCTTATCCCTTTGCTATAAACTATAGATATTATTGTACACTTTTCACCCTTTGATGGCTTACCTTATAAGAACTACTCATAGAAACTATTATTTCTCATTCGCTCATAGAATTCCTATAATAAATTTGACCAAGTTATGTTCATGTATATTTCGTACTTTCAAACGATTTTAGATTCTAGACAGTTGTAAAAATTGTCAGCTCTTTTTATATGCAAACACTAAACAGATTTGTTATCAATATAAAGTTTATAGAAGTTAAAGATTTGCAGGTGTCAACCCAAGATAAAAAAACATCATTACGCATCTATTTACGCTTGAGTTAAAATCCTTGACGAGGCTGTTTGTTTTTCACTTTACGCTAATGCCCTTGGAAAGGCATGAATCCGTCTATTTATTTCCCAGCTATTGAAATCGTAGGGGAAACAAGTTTTTTTTTTAATTCTTGCAAAGGCAACAAGTCTAGGAAGTTGAAAACTCAGAATTAAGCTTTACTCTGCCTGTGTCACATTATGCCCATGGTAGAGGAGTTAGGTAATTACGTACTGTTATATAACTTACCTATGAACATTAATGGGTATGTCCCATTCCTCATAAATAGTTTGGACATATTGTGAGGGAGCGAACATATACTGAGTAGTCACCACTAGCAGCGATCTCCTTCTTCACGCCGCTGGCAAGTATGGTATGTTGTAAATGTTATAAAAATTTCCATTTCATTCCCGACTTCCGTTTTGGTTATTTCTCATTCAGTAACCTTTTTGTTAGGTTAGAACACAAACTAAGATATCAACTAGGCATTCTCAAAATAAAATACAGAGATTTTCTTTCAAGTGTGATTAAATTCATGGCCATAGCATTATTTTTACTGTTGTTAGTTCATCGTTGACATAACGTGAACAAAGAAATCGGAGAATAATAGATTTTAAATCTTTGAAAAAATATTCAAATTCTATTAAAAAAACAACCACGGATGTAGATTGCATTTTATACTCATCGTTATTAACTAAAAACCTCCGCCTTTTTATCTTAAATCACAAATAATGGAAAGTAATTTTATCGCTGATATAGAGCTCGGTGCAGTAGTAGAAGTTATATCAATAATATTATACGTCTCAGAATATGCTTTATACGAGAGTTAACTTTTTATTCGAATAAATCTTCGTAGCAGGTGTGCTTCTCTGTAATGAAAACGTGTCATTAAATTCGCGAAAGAAAATCGTTATTATTTTGAACCACAACTATAATTATATAGTTTCTGTTTTATTTTATTTTTATTTTCTTATTTTCAATATGTGGATTGATAATTATAAGTCGGATTGATAAATAGCTTTTGTTTTATTTAACAAATCTCAGTAGATTTTTATTATTATTTTTATTTCCTATTATGCGTGTTCTAACTTATTCCTCCGCACATTCTACTTGAATCACAAATGATAATTAGATATTGTAATTACCAGTGGGAGGATATTTGAAGAGAAAGTTTTTTTCTTATTTAATTTAAATCATGATCAAGTTCAGTTTCTACGAAAAGGATTAGTATACTTTGTATGTTGTGATACGAATATTTTTAATGTATAACATCGTTTTAGCAATGGAATGTACATGGAAATTGAAATTACAGGAGAGATTTTATCGGTTCCATTGGAATCGGAAATAATTTTCGAATGAAATACAAATAATTATCATTATTACAAGATATTTAATTCTTTTCGTAGCGTTTTTCTTGCTTTTATTAATTTTCAATCGATCAGCCATATAACGTCTTACTGGAAGAGATATTAACAGTGCACTGGTATTATTATTACTATTATTTACTCATTAGACTTTTTCTTATCAGTTTTAGCTGATGGTCTTTCACTGAAGTTTGAGTGACAGCAAGTTTCCTCAAGTCTCCAGGATTTTTCCGAGTATTATGGCCGTTCTCAATAATACTATAGTTTGAATGGTCTCCACTCGACCTCCAACTCCAACTCCTCCACTCCCTTTAATAATCTTTTTGTTACTTTACTAAAAGCACCAATCACAATTGGTATAATTGTCACCTTCATGTTCCATAGATTTTTCAATTCCCTAGAAAGTTCGATGTACTTATCCTTCTTTTCACATTCTTTCAGTTTTATTCAGTGGTCAGACGGAAGAGCAAAGTCTACAATTTTGCAAATTCTCTTTTCTTTTTTGTTGATTATTATAAGGTCTGGTTTTCTGGCCGATATTAGGTCATCCGTCTGAATGTCAAAGTCCCATAGAAGTTTATGTGCGTCATTTTCTTGGACAGGTGCTGGGTTGGGCATATAGTATTTATTCGTATGGTTAAATTTAAATTTCTTGCACATCTCCCAGTGAATCACCTTTCTTGCATAATGGTGTAAATTTGCTATTTTGTTGTGTCTTATATATTTTTGCTTTGGTATGATTGGTTCTTATTGAGTAGTTTTTAGCGTCTATTAAGAGAGATTCTGTTTCTCTCTTAAAGTTTCCTTTTCTTAGCCAGGTCTAGGTTTTCCCGTGTGAGATATTATTTATTAATTGTTTAAAACGACTATAGATTTGTTTTTCTTCCCATTTTCATTTCCTAGTTATTGTCATTCTATTGTCCATCGGGTTATTAGAATCCTTTTTCCAGGCTGTAATTAGTCCTCCCTCGTACTTTTTTGTGTAGTCTTCCAGTCGTTCTATTTTATTCTTTGGTCCATTTGTTTAAGTTATTTTCTTATCCACTTTAAAAAGGGTCACGAATACGTCCTGTTTTGTCTGTATTGTTCTACCCTTTGTCGATATATCTTTAATCTACCTTCCTTCGCCAGCACTTTCTGGTTTATTTCCTCAAGTTGTATTGTTATTTTTTTCTCGTGTGCCTTTTCTTTTCTGTTCCCGCATATTTCAGCGTCTCTTGTTTTATCATTCTGGCCTGTTTACGTAGTTTTTTTATTTTTTCATTTGCGTTTCCAGTCGAATTTCCCATCCTGGTTTGACTTTTTCTTCGTGCTTTTGATGGGGATCCCGATTTTCTCACAAACTAATTTCGCTCCTGCATAGATTAGTTCATTTAACTCTGTTATATTTTTCGTTGGTATGTACGGTAGTATTTGATTTATTTTATTCGTTTCTATGTTAAATGTTCTCCTTTCTATGTTTCTTAATGATGATAGAGTAGTCTTTTCACTATTCATGATTCTCGGTATATTTTCTAGATTTATATTTTGTTCTTGTGATAATGTTTCTTAATGGCTGTTAGGTTTTGCATTGTTTGGTACTTTTTGTTTTCCGAAGTTGACAGTTCATTTTTGTTAGATTGTTTTTTGTGTGACACCATTTAATGTGACTGGTACTGTATTATAATTTTGTTTATGCGTTTTCTGGTGGATTTCTAGTATTTCGAGGTCAGAAAACTAATCCTTCTTAATTATTGTTCCAGCTTGATCAGCAAGCCTTTGGCTTGTTGCCTTAAAATTCACGCATTCTTGCAAGATCGCTATCATTCTTTTCCAGTATCCTCTTTGTGAAGGGTTGCTCCTAAATTAGCAGTGCAATGCAAGTTGATTGTCTTCCCTAGTTTTGCGTTTAAGTCTGATGGTTTTGGTTTCTTACGTCATCATATATACCTGAAAAAAGAGTAGCCAACATTTGCAGGATGACGGTTGTGTCTCCCATGTTGGCTATCAGGAGAGCATTTGCCGATCATGACACCCAATCCTGTTACTTGGGTCCCACGTTTTGTAATATTGTGATTGGACATTTTAATCATGGGTGGGATATTGTGGCTCTGCCAGACCTAGGGGTTGTTTATGATCTGCGCACATGACACAGATGTGACCGAAAACAGCTATGATGACCGTTCCTGAAAAGTAAGTCACAAGAAAAAAATGTATGTAACTTTAAGTTTTAACTTAGCTAAAGTCCGTTATCCTTTTATTTTATATTTCGCTTCCGGACCTAAGGCATTAAACTAGTTTCTGCTACTCCTATATCGCCTTTATAGCTAATATTTATAATCCTTTTTTTCGATTATTTCTTAAGAGGCTGGTTATCTTCATAGATAAAAAGCTTCTGCTGACTTTACAGTGACATTAGGGCGGAACAGTGAGTATTACCGATTTTAGCGGGTTAAATTTAAAAAATCTTACATATTTTACAATAGTTTAGCAGGAAATAATTTAGCCGATTTGAAAGATTCTTCATTTTAAAAAATTACAAATAGGTCACTACAAGATTTCACAAATATTCGAAAAATCAATGTTGTCTTTTTTTTTAAGTGGTATCTTACTAACTTTTGCTCCTATGAAATTTCAGACATACTTCATATTCATGGCCTTATCGTTCCAATTCTGCTACCTAACTACAAATAAAATACTTTCTTTTTTTTATATCTTTCCAAAGAGTTACACGACATGTGAGTTTCAAGAAATTTCTATTCTAAATTATTATTATTATTCCTTTCGAGATTTTTAGACCAGGATCTTCTGATGGTGTTTCATTGAAGTCTGTGTGACAGCAAATGTCCTCAAGTCTCCAGGATTCTTCTCAGTATTCTGGCAGATCCTAATAATGATGTAGTTTTAATGGTCTCTACTTTTCTCATTTTTAAGTCTGCTAGATTCTTTACCAATTAATTGTCGATAAGTGCACCAGCAACAATTCATATCACCTCATGTTCCATAGACTTTTTGTTCTCCAGTACGGGTTATAAATGTATCGCTCTTTTCGTTTTGGTTTAAGTTTAGTCTGAGATTTGTCAGAAAGGCAAAGTCCACTATTTGGCAGGTTCTCTTTTTTTAAACTCTCACTTGGTTTGGTGGTCTGGACGAAATAAGGTGATCCGTTTGTATCAAGAAATCCCAGGAAACTTTGTGCATATCATTCTCTTGGACAGATTCTCGATTGGTCATACACCAGATATTCGCACCGTCAAATTTCGGTTTTGTTGCACAATTCCAAGTTGATCAATTTCTCCAAACAGTTGTATCTCATCTTTCTTTCTTTTTACACTATTTTGCATCATTCGATTATTTTTTTACTACTTGAGAGTTTTTTCACTGGAGTTTGAGTGATAGTAAAAGTATCCTCAAGTCATGTGCTGATCTATGTAAAGTAACACTTCTGTACCTCTGGATGCTTTGCGACATCCTTTCTGTTCCTCTTGGAATAATCCACGGTTTGTTAATGAGTAGCCCACATCATCGGTCAGCAGGTTATGGTTATGTAGTTGTTTGGGGCGTTTCCTTTGCATGAGTCCTTCTGGATCAACTTAGTCTTTCTTTTTGTCATCCATTCGGGTAGGTGCGCTCCTTATAGACATATGTTTATTTCTAGTGCTAGTCTGTCGTGAATGTAGGTGAATTTCTTGAACCAGAAACCATGTATTCAATCATGGCCAGTCGTTTGCAGTTTGATATTTTTTTTTAGTTTTATTTTGAGTAAATCGATGAGTATTTCCGCTTTCCAGCCTTCTTCGAGCCCTTCTAATTCTTTTGTTATACATTTTTTTATCCATTTGGCTTTTCCTTTATATTTTTTGGTTGCCATATTTTAATCCCAAATCGTTCAATTTCTTGTCATCCGGTTATTGGTATGTTTTCGTGTTATCTCCTCTCAAATGCTGGTAGAATTTTCTTTCATTGTTTTGGAATGTCCTGTTTTGTCTGTATTTCTTACCCTCTGTAGATATCTGTTTAATATTTCTTCTTTCGCCAGTACTTTCTGGTTTATTTCCTCAAGTTGTATTGTTTTTCTTGTGCTGCCTTTTTGTTTTTGTCTCTACATGTTCCTGCGTCTTTTTTTCTTTGGTGCATTTTGAGGGGATCCCAATTTTCTCACAAACTAATTTGGCCCCAGCATAGATTAGTTCATTTAATTCGGTTATGTTATTCGTTGATATATAAGTTAGAATTTGATTTATTTTTTTCTTTTCCACCTTAACCGTTCTTCATTCTATGTTTCCTAATGATGGTAAGGTGTCTTTTCCTCGTTAATAATTGTCTTTACATTCTTTTTTATTTACTTTATGTTCTTGTGTTAGTGTTTGCTCAGTTTTGTTGTGTGTTGTTTGGTTGTGAGAATTTTCTCTTTTCCAAAGTTGGCAGTTCATTTTGGTTAGAATGTTTTGTTTGTTAATAATTGGTATATCTGATATTGTTGTATTACTATCTTGTCCATTATTCATTTTCTGATGTATTTCTAGTTTTTCAAGGTCCTAAAACTAACCTTTCTGTACTATTGTCCTGACTCAGTCGGCAGGTCTACAGTTTGTTGTCAGAAAACTACCGCATATTTACCTGATCTTTATCATTCTTTTCATATATCCTCTTTGTGTAGGGTTGCTCTTAAAATATCAGTGTAGTCCAAGTCGGTAGTCTTCTCACGTCAATGTTTTGTGTTTGTGTCTCTGATTAGTGTGGTTCCTTAAATTTCCATTCGTGTAACTGAAAAAAAAAAAACAACCAAAAATTCACAGAATGATGATTGGGTATCTCATGTTGACTTTCAGGAGAGCGCTTACTGATCATGACACCTAAGCCTGTTGCCTGGGAACTACGTTGTATAATATTTTGATCCAACATTTTTATCATGGGTGGTATATTGTGGCCATACCAGACCCAGAGGCTGTTTATTATCTGCGTGGCTGACACAGATGTGACAGAGAACAGTCACGGTGACGGTTCATGAACAGTGAGTCACAAAAAAAAAATTAAGTGGATCAAGTCTTAAGTGTTTATCTTCTTAAAGTCCGTTATCCTGTTTTTTTATACCTTATTTCTCTGATGCGTATATTTTTATCGATTAAGAGAAGTCACACATGAGCCATGTAGAATTTTTAGCGCGGTAAATTTAAACATATCTATTTCGTGATTTCGAAATGGTTTAGCAGAAAATAATTTTGGAAAGTAAAATGTTTTTATGTAAAGTACATCTGTTCACCAAAAGATTTTACGAGTAATGAAAAATCCTTTTAAAAATTCAAAAATTAAAGACAAATTTTACTAACCTGACTTTCTTTAAAAAACACATAAAAGATTCCGTATCGTTTCCAAGCTATTCGATTCCTGCATTCTACCTTTTTTGTTTTTAAATATTATAAGAAGTAGAAGTCCTGTGACATTCTAGAATATTCGATTCTAAAGGCATTCCTATCATTTTTTTTTATTTACCATCCTACTAACATTCTTTCACCCACCTCGATAGAAGTCACACGTAGGTCATATAGGATTTAGCGCGGTAAATTTAAACAAATCTATTTCGTGATTTCGAAATAGTTGAGCAGAAAATAATTATGGAAATTTAAAGTTCTTAATTCTTCACCAAAAGATTTTACGAGTAACGAAAAATCAATATTTTTTTAAATTAAAGACAAATTTTACTGATGCGACTTTTTTTGAAAAACTAACAACAAAGATCCGTTTACCTTGCCTATTATTATTATTATTATTATTATTATTATTATTATTATTATTATTACTTGTAATGTAGGTAGTAAGTGTCTGCAACAACCCGTGTGGTCGAACACGGATCTCCTCGAAAAGTTATTATTATTACTAATATCATTTTTTTTCTACCCCACCCAAATATCTTTACATACTTGATGACCCAGTATGATTCTAAACCAATCAATCGATTGAATGTTATTTTTAAAAAAATTAAAAACAAAATAAGATCTTAAAAAGCAAATATATCGTTTCTACATTCTTGCAAAGACAAAATAGTTTACCCCCCTATTATTGCTTTTGGAATTAAAAGAGCAAAATTATAACTGGACTTAGGATAAAGAAAGCATGTATATATAGTTGTCTTGCCAAGCTTTCCACTAGTCTTGCAAGTTTGCATGGGACATATTTAAATCTATGAAATTAGTCCCTCAATACATTGTCCTCTTTCGACAAAATACGATTTTGCCGTTAGGTGGCTCTTATCCATGACCGTAACCTTACAAAGCTAGAGTCTAAACATCATAGCAAGTTGCAACATTTGATTTATTAAGAAAATTCGTGTTCTGCTCTTCCCCGTATAAGCAAAAATGTTCTCAATCTCTCTTCTACAGTTTGATTTCTGCTCCCCACTCGCCACTGTTATTTCTGCTTCCCACTCGCCACTGTTATTTCTGCTTCCCACTCGCTACTGTTATTAAGCGTGGGGAGATCTATTCTGAGTTCGAAGTTCTTTTTGCCCAAATTAAAAAAAATCAAACTGTCAAAACTACTCATGTGGGAGATCTTAAAGCTTCGTTAAAAGACATAGCTCATTCATGTGTCGGTATTTCTATTTCTTATTCTGATTTTAAATGGTATACTTGTTATGTTTTGACCTTTTGACCCGGCCAAAAATGCCATTCAAGGTGTCACCGGAAGGAAGTGACACATTCTAATGGCAGTTATGAGAGGAAATCGCGTGTGCGGAAATTGACTGATGATATGGGAAGAGCTAAAAAAAATTCCCATGGTACACTACAGAGTGATGCACCGGAAGAGAGTGACCTCTGAACTGCATGACAGTTATTTCCGCTTGATGACGATTAAACATTCGATTTCAAAGATCGAGTGGGCGTCGAACGAATATATAATTCAGTTGAGTTCGACGAGCCAGTTGAGTTGCAGTTGCCAGGACAGTTCCAGACAGTTGGAGACGAAATGTGGTAAGGAAAGCCACATCAGGCCGAAAGGGGCCTTTGGGCCCTGCTGAGTTGAGGTTCGGAGAAGATGCTGATAAGATGCAATAAAGAAAGCCAGCATCCAGCAGAGTGGGCCCTAGGCCTCCAGCTCCCTCTCACAGTAAAACACCACACAATCTTTTCGAACCCTTGCAATAAAGTGAGAGATAAATATATTGTTAAAGAAGTCTTCCTGCGTCTTTATCATTATCATTGCGTCTGTCGTTATTATTGTGTCGTTATGATGCTGCATGAACATGTTGATGACAATATAACATATCGAGCAATTTTTCACACTAAAATTACTTAGGAATAATAACTCTTAGATATAACCAGACCTGTTAAAGATTCTGGGATCATCATTTTCGATTAGCAAGACTACCTGGACAAAATGATAACTATTTTAGGGGACACCGCCAAATTTATTAGGCTCGGTCCAGTAGATACGCACTACCTTACCGTGTCCATCGAGATAAAATTCCAAAAGAACCTAGTCATATGGGTCAAGAGTAAACTTCTTCTTTCCGCCATTTCTAATAAAATATGGCATATAGGTTTCTTTCACCTCCGTCTCTATGGGCTGCCTAAATCTCATATGGATGGTGTACCATTGAGACCTATACTCCCTATGATAGTTTTTTGTTCAACTCAAACTTACTATGTGGCTTACGACAATTCTACAACCTGTGTTGAATTACTCAACTATCTACTGTATGAAGGACTCCTTTCATTTCTCTTATTTCATAAAAGCCTATCTCTTGATTAATAATCTTATCTGTTTCTTTGATGTCTGTATTTTATTTGCCTTCGTACCTCTTCTTGAGACAATATATGTAAGGATCTATTTTATCATAATCATTCGTCCACCCCGCTGAGCTTCCTGAGAACATTTCCTCTAGTGAATAAAATTTGCTTTAAAATCTGTTGAATTAAGTTTTGACAATATTATGTATTGACATATTCATGGGGTCTCTATAGGATCTCTCTTGGGACCTGCCTTAGCTAATGTTTTCATGGGGTTTCATGTAAAGAGATTACTATCCATTCAAAATAATCCGCCTGTCTATTTTCGTTATGTTGATGATACGTTATACCTTTTTAATAGTGATGTTGATGAGGACTTGTTCTTTTATCTCCCTCGATGATATTCATCCAGTCCTTAGATCTTCAATAAAAGGAGACTGATTTCACGTTGCACTTCTTGATGTTTTAGTTTGTAGGACAACTTTGCGTAATGTCACTTCGATATATCGTAAACCTGCATTTACAGATATTTATACCCCTATGGGATTCTTCTTGCTCCACCAAACAAAAACTCAATCTAAATAAGACCCTGACACATTGAACCTTGATGATTTTCTCTAAATCTACACTTGATGCAGAGATCAAGTTTATCTCTGCGACTGTTTCAAACAACGCCTTTCCTCTGAATGTGGTACAAACAGTTATTACGAATAAAATACTGACTTCAAGAAAATTAAACAAGCATTAGAACAAAACTGTCCTGTTTTTTTAGTCAATTTGCCGTCAGAGAGACACTTGTTCATATTCTTCACATTTTTTGTCAACATATTTCTAGTATTTCAAGCCAAGGGAATAAACATTTCTAAAAAGACCATTGTACCTAGCTCAGCAATGCTTTGGCTTGAATAAAATTTAGCAGATTCAGTCCAAATTTCAATAAACCTTTTTCTATGCCCTCTTTGTGCGGGAGTGCCCTTAAAATAACAGTGAAGTATATTTGGGCTGTAATATCCAATTCCTTTTTTCCATTTGTAGTTTTTCTGGTAAGATGTTAAATGGATCATTGATGTGACCTGAATTCTTCTAAGGGACAAAAAAAACACTTCAGCTGGATACAAAGAAAAAATAAAACAAAATATGTAAATAAATTAAGAAAAAAGACCTACTTCCACATTTAAGATAATTAAGTTAGTATATGTCTGCATAACCCTATATTTGTACGATTTTTTTGGCAGGATATTAGTGATATGTTCAGCTACATGGCTTCCCTGGCATTTTGTAGATAACTCTTTTTTCACCTCCTTTCTTATTTTTTCTTTCGAAAGTTACCATGAAGAAGACTACAAGACTTGAGATAATTTAAAACTTCAAATTCACACATTAATTCATCGATTATAATGACAGATAGGAAATAAAGTAAAATTGTAATAGTAAAAGTATAAGAATTTGATAACATCCGAATCTCCAGGCATCAGCAATCAGCGAGTGAATACTTAACGCTTGGATTTCTTTTATTGATATTTTTGGCCAGCCTAATTGCTTTTCCATATATTCCGACTACCTTAGCTTAAAGTGAGGGCTGGGATAATTCAATTTAGTTCTTTTTGGGTAAGTTGACTTGTTTATATGTTTTTTGTTATTAGTATTATTCTTTACGATTTTTTACACCATCGTTAGCTGATGGTCTTTCACTGAAGTTTGTGTGACAGACATTTTTCTAAAGTGTCTAGGACTCTTCTCAGTATTCTGACGAAATTATTTTTTTACTTTTTGGAGAGTTTTTGATGCCAACGTTGATTGATAGTTTTTTCACTGGAGTTTGAGTGACAAAGTTTCCTCAAGTCTCTAGGACTCTTCTCAGTATTCTGATCAATCTTAATAATACTCTAGTCTAGGTTGTTTCCACTTACCCTCTTATTTCTAAGTCTTCCAGTTCCTTTACCAATCAGTTGGTGACTGTTCCAAGTGCTCCAGTTATAATTGGTATCACCGTTACCTTCATGTTCTTTAGCTTTACTTAGTTCACTGGCCGAGTCCAGGTAGTTATCTCTGTTTTCGTTTTTTTTTTTCATTTACCCTGTGATTCGCTGGGTCGGCTAAATTCATTATTCGGCCAGTTCTCTTTCTTGTTTTGTTTTTTTTTTTCTTGTTTTTTTTTTTCTATACTATTTCGAGGTCAGCTCGTCTGGACGAAATTAGGTGATCGGTTTGTACATCAGGATCCCAGAGAATTTTCTGCGTCTCATTCACAAGGATCGATTCTAGGTTGTACATATACCGATTGTTCAAACGGTCGAATATAAATCTCTTGCACAGTTCCCAATTGATCATCTTCCCCATTCAGTTGCGTTTAGTCTTTTGCTCTTTGTGTGCAAATTTTTTGCGTTCGCTTATTATATAATTTATCGTTTCGTCCGTAACATCACATTGTCATCATCAGCAAAATGGCATAGTTTTGTGTAGCAGTTGGGAGAGATTCGGTTTCTCTTTTAAAGTTTCCTTTTCTTAGCTACATCCAGGTATTCTGTTGTGAAATGTCGTCTATTAATCGTTTATAAGCCCCCATAGAGTTGCTTTTCTTCCCATATTTTTTTCTATTTATTGTCATTTTGTTTGTCACCGTGTTGTCAATATCGTATTTTTCTATGTGGCCTTCGAGTCGTTGTATCGATGCGTAAACACTGTCTTCAATGCTGGCAAGTCTTCTTCCTCCCTCCTTTCTTCATACATATAGTCTCTCAACGTCGTCTCAGGGATGTCTTTAGTTTTCTTGTTCTTTGGTTCATTTGTTTAAGATCTTCTGTGGTTCACTTCACAAAGTGTCCAGAATATCTAACGAGGGGTAGAGCCCAGGTACGATGATCATGAAAAAAGTTTCCAGAATTTTTTCGTATGAGCACGTTTATTGATAGTAAACACATGAAACTCTAGTCCTCTACGAAGTAATCTCCTCCGGCTGTAATGCACTCGTTCTACCGTTCCAACAACTTCTGGAAGGCCCCATTGAAGTCCTCTTGTTTGAGCGTGTCAATGACCTTCATCACAGCCTCTTTCATCTCCTCAATTGTCTCATAACGACAGTCTCTGAGGTTACGGAATAACCAAAAGTCACAGGGAGCAAGGTCTGGATTATGGGAGGTTGAGGAACTGTCATGATGCCCATCTTGGTCAAATAGTCTGTGATAAGGATGGAGTAGTGGACTGGTGCATTGTCCTGGTGGAAATGCCTCTGACCCGATTTGAAGAGTGCTAGCCTCTTCTAACGAAATCTCTTCCTGAACTGACTTAAAACCTCAACATAGCATCACTAACCCTAACCCTTTGACCAATTAACGCTGGTGTATTGACGCTTTACTCCTCCCACACCTCTCATCATCCCTCACAGACTCCCTGCCTTCCTTCAATCTCTTATACCACTCAAAAACTGATGCTCGATTCATGCAAGATGTTCCAAGAGCAGTCTGAAGTATTCCATGCGTTTCTGTGGCATCATTTTATCCAAGTTTGAAACAAAATTTTATTGCATATCGTTCTTCTAATGTGTCCACACGTCCAGATTGCATTTTTGAAATTCATCAGCTGAGACAATCAGAATTTAGTAGGGTGTATTCCAATTGCTGCTGTAGCTGTTCATTTCAACTTGAAATCATAAAAATTAGTCAGTCATCTCAAACTATATTAAGCAATAATATACTGAATTTTCAAAAGTCTACAACAATTTCAAATGCCTGTTTATAAAA
Organism: Sepioteuthis lessoniana; assembly: GCA_963585895.1. Lineage (NCBI taxonomy): Eukaryota > Metazoa > Mollusca > Cephalopoda > Myopsida > Loliginidae > Sepioteuthis > Sepioteuthis lessoniana. Next base: position 27,525,685 of record OY757904.1, read on the forward strand.
AGTCTGGAAACTTACTGAATGTACCACGTATTTATTTCTTTGATAAGGTTTCTGCTAGACAGTTTGGTCTGGGGCAGCTTTCTTGTTCTTCTGAGATATTCTTTTTTAATGTTGTCTTTCATTTCCACTTGTTTTATAGTGTCAGCCTCCAAGATGCCCAAGTATTTGTAGGTTTCCTTTTCCCCGAGTGTTGTAATCTTGTCTTGACTTTGTAGTTCCATTCCGTCAGTCAGATGTCGTTTGCCACTTTTCATTACTAGCATGACAAATTTTCTATGCTAAATTCCTTTTCTATGTTCGGACTGTGTAATTTAACTCCATGTATTAGAGTTTCCAGTTCTTTATCATTTTTTGCAAATAGTTTAACGTCGTCCACGTACATTAGATGATTGATCTTTTCTTGTGATCTACTAAGGTTCAATCCTGTGATTAATTTTCTGAGTATTTAGTTAAGTGTCATCATGGTTATTAGGAATAGTAAGGGTGATAGTGCATCTTCTTGAAATATAACTCTTTGGATCTTTGTTTCAGCTAAGCTTCTTCCTTCTGCTGTCAATTCCACTCTCCATTTTTTCAAGGTTTTCTCGATATTTAGCACATTTTGAGGCAGTTTATTATCCAGCTTTGCGAAACCATATCATATGCCTTTTTGTAATCAATCCAGGACATAGCGATATTTTTTCGTCGGTTTTTTCTCTCATTTAGGATGTGTTCAACTATGTAAAGTTACTCTACTGTACCTCTGGATCCATTGCAGCATCCTTTCTGCTCTGCAGGGAACAGCCTGCGGCTTATTAGCGAATAGTCAGTCTCTTCCCTTATTTGAGCTGTTAGTATTTTCCACGTCATCTGTAGGCAGGTTATGGGTCTGTAGTTGTTTGGAGCGGTTCCTTTGCTTGCGTTTTTTTGGGTGAGGATGTCTTTCCATTAGTCATCTATTCGGGTATTGAGCTCCTTGCAAACATCTGTTCATTTCTAGAGTTAGGGGTGATATATTTTCTAATCTTGGAGCCAGCCTTGCCCATGCCTTGCTCTTGGATTTGAGGGCTATTGGCCTTTTTATCCCTAATATAGATATAAAGAATATCTATATGGATAAATGTGAAATAGAGCAAAGGCTAAAATGAAAACAAATGCCTATGAAAAGCATAATGAAAATGTGGAGAATCTTCTTTGTATAGGAACTGATGGGAGGACAGACAAAGACACACTACACTACAAGGAATCAGTGGAGGAAAATGGAAGTAAAATTCTGAAAAAAGTCAAAGGACCTGAATACCACTTGACAATCACAAAGGAGACACCAAATGAGAGTATATATTTGACTCACAGGGTTCTTCCTGATATTGGTGCAACTGGTACACTATTAAAGCTGTCCTTGTTGACAACACGAATGCAAATACAGGCTGTGAAGGTGGACTTGTTACACTTTTAGCAAAAAAAAAAAATCTTCACACAATTGGTTGCTCCTTACATCAAAATGAACTTCCATTTAGAGCTCTATTCAAACATTTAGATGACACCACAAAAAGCCACACTACATTCAATGGTCCATTGGGTAAATTATGTGCAAATGATTGCACTAATTTACCCCCAAAATCTTTTTTAAGCTGTTAGATTCCCCTGGAGTTTCATTTTTGAATGAAAGATATGGATAGCCTTAGTAGTGACCAAAGACTACTCTATGAATATACAGTTGGTATTTCTAGAGGTAAGGTGGACCCTAGATTTGCATCGTGGAAAATTGGTCCATTAAACCAGGCAAGGTGGTTAACTTTAGCCATCAGGCTCATGTGCCTATGGACTCGTGGGGCATATCCACAGAATCGTTCGACCAAACTATATAGTTTGATAAATTTTATTGTGAATGTTTATGCTATTTGCTGGTTTGATATAAAAAAAAAGTAACAAGTTCCATCACCAGCAAATTTATATTTACAATATGATTGACAGGATACGAAAGAAACCAATTGAGGTTAAAAGGATTACATTAAAAAACCTCCAGTATAATGCCTTGGCATTACTTCTGGAGAATATTTTATTTTCAATGGTGAAATTTGATGAACCTGAAGTGAGAGAAGAGGGTATAAAAAGAATTTTGGCCATTAGGTACGTTAATATTTATTCATACAAAACTGGTTGAAGTACTTGTGCCAATTTATTGAAACATTTTAAAGATTACATCTGATGTCACCAAATATTATTAAAGTAGAACAAATTGCATTTAAAAATTAAACTCAAATTATTTTTTATATTCATTCAGAAGAGGGAAGCCAGTCAAGAAAAGATCTTAAAAGATCCCAATGATCAACTTTAAAGCTGTGCACTGGACTGATTTAATTGATTTGTCAGTAAATGGAGTCTGTGAGCAACCACTCACACTAGACTTTTCTGACAATGAATTACATAATTCATTGTTAACTGGTGAAAAGATTAACTTCCCAGGTTTCCCTTCACATTCCCAAGGTGTGGAACGGGCAGTTAAGTTAGTAACGGAGGCTTTTCAATCCATGTATGGCTTTGAAGCAAAGCACCAGCACATACTTGCAAAAGTTTTGTGCCAAAAATTGAGACCAGCGTTTTCATCTAAAAGCTCATCTATGGAACTATTTGATTCCATATATTAAAAATTATTAAACAATTATTTGTTTTTCCATATTTATTTATTTGTTGTATTTCAATTCATATCAGGAAAAAGTTTTTTTACAATATATTCGAATATTACTGCTTGAATAATAGCATTTTAGATTCGACACAGGTAAAGCAGTGTGGGGTAGGGGTTCAATTTTCAATTTGAAGTTTTGTTATAATTTATTTATTATATTTCCATAAGATAAAATAAGATTTCCTAATTTAAATACTGAAATTGTTTGGTTTTTACATCAATATTTTGGCCAAATCTGGCAAAATCGAGGACTTACAGTACGTGTTTATTGAAAATCTTTCATGCCAAATTAGCAAAAAACCGTTGAAGATTCTGATCTAATTTTTGGTATGAGTATTTAATAGGTATATACCCAACTTTCAGTGCATTATTCTTTTTGATATTTAAAAAAAAGTGAAAAATCAACCTACCCTAATACGTAATGTAGTACAGGATTTATTTTATTCGTTTGTGTCTTAACTGTTCTCCATTCAATGTTTCTTAATTATGGAAAAGGGTTCTTTTCACCGTTCAGAATTCTCTTTAAATGTTCTAGATTTACCTTTTCTTCTTGTGATTGTGTCTTTTATGGTTGCTTGGTTGTGCGTTTTTTGAATGTGTGGTGTTTCCATTTTCCGAAGTTGGTTGTTCATTTCAGTTAGGCTGCTATAGTATTACTATCTTGTTCATTATTTATTTTTGATGTGTTTCAGTGTTTCTAGTGTTTCAGTGTAAGAAAACCAAACTTTCTTTATTATTTTTCCAACTTGGTCGGTAAGTCTTTGGCTTGTTTTCTGAAAACTAGAATATTCTTGCAAGATCTCTATCATTCTTTCCTATATCCTCTTTGTTAAGTGTTTCTCCTGTAATAGTAGTGTAGTGCAAGTTGATTGTCTTCCCCAGTCTATCTTTTGCATTTCGGTCTCAGGTCGTTTTGGTTCCTTAAGTCGTCATTCGTGAATCTGAAAAAAGAGCAGCCAACATTCACAGGATGATCATCGAGTCTACCACGTTTGCTATCAGGAGAGTACCTCCTGATCATGACACCCAAGCCTGTTGCCTGGCTCCCACATTGTGTAATATTGTGATTGGTAATTTTATCATTGGTGGCATATTTTGGCTATACCAGACCCAGAGTTGTTATTATCTGTGCACCTGGCACAGATGTGACTGAGAACAGTCATGGTGACTGTTCACAAACAGCGGGTCACAAAAAATGAAAAAATGTAAAATATAAAATCAAAATTTAAAAAATTAAAAGTAAAACAAATAAACGACTAAGTTTTAGCTTAGTTAAAGTCCAGTGTCCTGCTATTTTGTATCTTACTGCTCAAACTAACAACCTGAGCTAGTTTCAGGTTTTCCTGTACCACCTTTATGGTTTATATTTACTGTATTATTTTTAGACTAACTCTTACGAGGCTGGTCATATCTAACTGGATTACAGGCTTCTGATGATTTTCCGGTTAAATTGAGGGCGGTAACTACTTAGTGCTTTAAGACTACCAGGTTCGTATTTTTCATCTATTGAGAAAAGTTATGAGCCATACAGATATAAACACCGTAAATTTAAACTCTTCATTTAAAATGCAATAGTTCACTAAAAGATTTTACAATTTATAGAAAATCAATGATTTTTAATTTTTTTTTTATTAGGGACATTTTACTGACCCGATTTCCTCCGAACACCACACTGAATATTCGATATTATTATTATTATTATTATTATTATTATTATTATTATTATTATTATTATTGAGAGCTTCTCTATCAGTGTTAGCTGATGGTTTTCCGTTGCAGTTTGAGTCACTGCAATTCTCTTCAAGTCTTATTGAATCTTCTCAGTACTCTGGTCGATCTCAACAATGCTGTTGTTTGGAAAGTCTCAACCCGTCCTGTTATTTCTAAGACTTCCAATGCTTGTACCAATACTTTGGTGACTGTACCAAGAACACCACTTAATATTTGTATAATCATCACTTTCATGATCCATAGTTTTTTCAATTCCCTTGCAAGGTCCATGTCATTATCGATCTTTTCACATTATTATTATTACTATTATCATTATTATTATCATTATTACTATTATTTGCTCCTTGAATGTTTTTCCAATCAGTGTTAGCTGATGGTTTTTGACTGGAGTTTGAGTGACAGCAATATAGTCTCCAGGACTCTCCTCAGTATTCTGGTCGTTCTCAATAATGATGTCATTTGGATAGTCTCCACTCGTCCGCCAGCTTCCAAGTCCTCCAGGCCCTTGAACAATCCTTTAGTTACTGCACTAAAAGCACCAATCACAATTGGTACAATCGTCACATTCATGTTCCATAGCTTTTTCAATTCTCTAGCAAGGTCGAGGTACTTATCCTACTTCTCACATTCTTTCAGTTTTATTCTGTGGTCAGCAAAGTCGACAATTTTGCAAAATCTCTTTTTTTGTTGTTGATATTTTAAGTTCTGGTTTTCTGGCCGAGATTAGTTGATCCGTGTGTATGTCATAGGAATGCCATAGGAGCGTATGTGTGTCATTTTCTAGAACAGGTGCTTGGTTGTGCATATACGTATTATTCGTATGGTCAAATTTAAATTTCTTGCATATTTCCCAGTGGATCACCTTGCCGACCCAGTCATGTCTAGTCTTATATTCCTTCTGTGCTAATTTCCTTCATTCGCTGATTATGTGATTGATCGTTTCGTCTCTGTCACCGCAGAGTCAACATTTGCAATTTTGTTGAGTTATATCTATTCTCGCTTTGATATGATTGGTTTTTATGGTGTTGTCCTGTGCTGCTATTTGGTGATATTCTGTTTTTCTCTTAAGGTTTCCTTTTCTTAGCCACGTCCAGGTTTTCTGGTGTGAGATGTCGTTTATTAGTCGTTTAAAGCGCCTATAGAGTTGTTTTTCTTCCCATTTTTTGTTTTTTATTTATTGTCATTTTGTTGGTCACCGTGTTGGTGTTATGTTTTGACCTGTTGACCCGGCCAAAAATGCCATTCATGGTGATGCACCGGAAGGAAGTGAAACATTCTAATGGCAGTTATGAGAGGAAATCGCGTGGGCGGAAATTGGCTGATGAAATGGGACGAGGTAAAAAAAAATCACATTATACTCTCATAGACTGACACACCGGAAGAGAGAGACCTCTGAACTGCAAGACAGTTATTTCTGCTCTATGACGATCACACAGGTCATTCCAAAGGTAGCGGAAGTGACACATCTCGGTCGCTAGATATCGGAAGAAGTTGCGGAGGCGTGGAGGCGTGTCCATATCACCACGTGGGAGTTTGAAGGTAATATAACGCCGACGAATTGAACAGAAGGCAGACAGGTGAGAAGGAAGACAAGCAGTACAGTTGGGGGAGGAGAGGGACGAGGTGTAGTAAGGAAAGCCAGCAACCAAGAGAGTGGACTGCCAGGGTTCCGGTTGAGCAGCCATGGAGAACGAGAAAGACACCACGCTGACGGCCATAACTTTGGGGTCAAAATATTTCAGTTATGTTCGGTCTCCAGCTCCCTCTCACACGCAAACTTTGAGTAACCCTTTTCGAAACCTTACAAATAAAGTGAGAGGTAAAATATTTTATAAAGAAGTCTTCCTGCGTCTTTCTGTGTGCGTCATTTATTACTGCGTCTTTATCATCGTGCGTCTGTCTATTATTGTGCCGTTATGATGCTGCATGATGCTGTAGATGACTATATAACATTGGCAATATCGTTTCTGATGGCTGTAATCAGTCCTCATTCGTGTTTTTCTATGTAGTCTTCGAGCTATTGTATCATCAACTCTGTCTTCGATGTTGCCATGTCCTCTTCCTCCCTCTTTTCTAGATACATATAGACTGTCAATATCGTTTCTTGATCTTTTCTTGCGATCTGCTAACTTTGTATCCGACTGTGCATTTTTTGTGTATGTGGTTAAGTGACATCATGGCTATTATAAATAGTAAGGGTGATAGCGCCTCTCCTTGGAAAATACATATTTAGATTTTTGTTTCAGGTAAGCTTCTTCCGCCTGCTGCCAGCTCCACTCTCCTGGTTTACATGGTTTTTTCGATTAAGTTTATGACTTCCTGTGATATTTTGTACATTTTGAGCCAGTTTATTATCCAGCTTTGTGGAACTCTTTTATTTCCTTATTGCAGTTAATCTAGGCCATAGCTGGATTTTTCCGTCTGGTCTTGCTTTCATTTAGGATGTGTTTATCTATGTAAAGTAATTCTGCTGTGCCTCTGGATACTTTGGGGCATGCTTTCTGTTCGTCAGGGAATCACTCGTGGCTTGTTAGCGAGTTGTAAATCTCTCCCTTATTTGTGCTGTTAGTATTTCCACATCATTGGTAGGCAAGTTATCGATCTGTAATTGTTTGTAGCGGTTCCTTTACCTAGGTCCTTTTGGAGCAATGTAGTCTTTCCTTTCATCATCCAGTCAGGTACTTGTGCATCCTGTAAGCATCTGTTCATTTCTATTGCTCGTGTGCCGTGAATAGTGGTGAATTTCTTGAACCAGTAACTATGTAGTCCATCATGGCCTGGAGTTTTCCAGTGTTATATATATATATATTTTTTTTTTTTTGAGTAAGTCGATCGATGCGTATTTTCACTTTTGGGCCTTCTTCAACTCCTTCTAGTTCTTTTGTAATATTGTTTGTTCATTCTACCTTTTCGTTATATTTTTTGGTTGCCATATTTTAGTTCGAAATCGTTCTGTTTCTTTGGCATCAGGTTGTTGGTATGTTTTCGTGTCACTCCCGCCTAGCTATCCTCGATTTGATATGTTGTATTCTTATGGCACTGTTTTGTGCCGCCATTAGGAGAGATTCTGTTTCTCTCTTAAAGTTTCCTTTTCTTTGCCATGCCCAAGTTTTGTCGGGTGAAATGTTGTTTATGAGTCGTTTAAAACGCCCATGGAGTTGTTTTCCTTCCCATTTTTGTTTCCTAGTTATTGTCATTTTGTTATCTATCGTATTATCAGTAATGATTCTGATAGCCGTAATCAGTCCTTCTTCGTGTTTATCTATGTAATCTTCGAGTCGTTGTATGAATGCGTCAACGCTGTCTTCGATGCTGGCAAGTCGTCTTCCTCTCTCTTTTCTTGGTACATATAGTCTGTCCACGTCGTCTCTGGGATGTAATGCCTTGTGCATGGTCATTAGTTTTCTAGTTCTTTGGTCCATTTGTCTAAGTTCATCTCTGGTCCACCTGAGAAAGAGTCCCGAGTATCTAACGATGGGTACAGCCCAAGTATTTATTCCTTTGTTAAGGTTTCTGCTATTGAGTTTTTTCTCGGGTAGTTTTCTAGTTCTGAGATATTCTTTTGGATTTTTGTTTTTCATTTCGAGTTGTTTGATGGTGTTAGCCTCCAAGATTCCAAGTTACTTGTAGGTCTCGTTTTCTGCAAGTTTTCTGATCTTGTCTTTATTTGGTAGTTCTATTTCGTCAGTTAGATGTAGTTTGCCACTTTTCTTGACGAGCAGAGCGGATTTTTCAAGGCCAAATTCTATCCCTACGCCTTGAATGTATCGATACGTCAATGCTGTCTTCAATGCTTGCAAGTCCTCATCCTCCCTCTTTTCTTGAAACATATAGTCTGTCAACGTCGTCTCTGGGATGTAAAACCTTATACATTGTCATTAGTTTTCTTGTTCTTTGCTCCATTTGTTTAAGTTCGTCTCTGGTTCACTTGAGAAAGGGTCCCGAATATCTAACAAGTGGTACAGCTTAGGTATTTATTACTTTGATAAGGTTTCTACAATTGAGTTTTGTCTCGAGTAGTTTTCTAGTTCTCCTGAGATTTTTTTTTCACATTTTTTCCTTTCATTTCAACTTGCTTGATGGTGTCAGCCGCAAAGATGCCCAAGTATCTGTAGGTTTTGTTTTCTGCGTGCGTTTTAATCTTATCTTTGTTTGGTAGTTCCATTCCGTCAGTTAGCTGTCGTTTGCCACTTTTCATTCCAAGCATTGCATATTTTTCTATGCCAAAATCCATTCCTATGTCCTGACTGTATATCCTAACTGTGTGTATTAGGGTTTCCAGTTTTTTAAATTTTTTTCAAATAGTCTGATGTCGTCCATGTACATTAAATGATTAACTTTTTCATGCGATCTACTAAGTTTGTACCGGCTGTGCATTTTCTGAGTATGTGGTTAAGTGACATCATGGCAATCATAAATAGTAAGGGTGATAGAACATCTCCTTGGAAAATACCTCTTTGGATCTTTGCTTCAGCTAATCTTCTTCCTGCTGTCAATTCCACTCTCCAGGTGTTCATGATTTTGTCGATCAAGTTTATGACTTCATCTGATATTTTGTAAATTTTGAGGCTGTTTATTATCCAGTTATGCGGAACCATATCATATGACTTCTTGTAATTATTATTATTCACTCATTAGAGCTTTTCACATCAGCGTTATCCGATAGTTTTTCACTGGATTCTTAGTGACAGCACGTCTCCTCAAGTCTCCAGGACTCTTCTTAGTATTCTGGCCGTTCTCAATAATGCTGTCGTTTGCATGATCTCCACTCGTCCGCCAACTTCCAAGTCCTCTAGTTCCTCTTGTAATCCTTTAGTTACTCTTCCAAACGCACCAGTTACAATTGGTATAATTGTCACATGCATGTTCCACAGTTTTTTCTATTCCCTAGCAAGGTCGAGGAACTTATCCTTCTTTTCACATTCTTTTAGTTTTATTTTGTGGCCTGCCGGGACAGCAAAGTTGACTATATTGCAAGTTCTCTTTTTTGGTTGATTATTATTAAGTATGGTCTTCTGGCCGGGATTAGGAGTTCCATTTGTTCGTTAAAGTCCTATATTATTATTATTATTATTATTATTATTATTATTATTATTATTATTATTATTATTCCTTGTCAGTTTCACAGACCATTATAATTGTTTTTTGCGTAACAGCAAGTCTCATTCAGAACTTTTTAAAAATTTCAATGCAGATAATCGTAATGATGTGTTACAGTCGATCTGGATTCTTACTTTATCTCCCGCTAACCAAGTCACTTTTCAAAGTTATTGAGAACTGTTCCACAGGCTTTAAGAATAATTAGTATCACTATCACTTTTATGTCAAACAAATTTTCAGCTGCCTAGCTAGGTCCAAGGACTCGTTCAATCTTTCGAAGTATTTTATTTATAAGTTGTAGTAACCTTGGGAAAGGCGTAAAGTCTCTTATTCACCCAGCTAATTTTTTAATACCCATATATGGGTGAATAAGAGGCTTCATAGTACTATTACTGGTCTTCTTTAAGGATAGCATTGGCATTAAGTGACCCGCGAAGTATGATATGCCTTTAACTCATTATAACCCAAATTTCTAATCTTTGATTTATTTTGAAATTGACCTAATCAGGCTGTTGTCCTAATAAGTACAGTGTTCGCCAGTGGCCCAGGAGACCGGGGTTCAATCCCAGGTGGAGTTATACCAAAGACTCAAAAAATAGTACTTGATGCCGTCTTGCTTAACACTCAGCATTTTAAGATAAATATCAAGGGTAAAGTGAAATGGAGGTGCACCCTCCCCTACGCCTTGGTGTAGTAGCTATTGGAAAGGGAGCCTTCGGGTCACTCTCGCCAACATAACTTTTTTATTATTATTAGGAAACGCAAAAAAATTAATTGTAAACACACTGAAAACCCTATTTAACCTCTGTTACTGTAAATATAATAATAAATTTAAAAAAACAAACAAAGTAACATTAAATTGACCCAAATGTAAGTTTCTAATGGGATTTTCTTATTTGTTTCACTGTCCTCAAACGCGGACATTGGGTTATAATGGTTTAATGAAATAAATCGAAATGGAACAAAAGAACCAAATGATCTAACTTTCATCAAATGACGAATCGGAATAAACACAAGTAGTAAAAACTTATAAACGCTATCATTTTTTACTAGCAACATCGTCATCATCATCATCATCATCATCAACAACATCATTATGACCTTGATAATTCTACGTCTTCATCACTGTTATCATCGTGATCGCTTTTCTCCTCATTTTGATTTATTTCCTCATTTCAATTTTTCATGGCGTCTCAGTCTTCATCCGATTTGATGACAAAACAATTCTGGCGAGAAGACGTAACTTTGATTAGAAGCAAAGAAAAGAAAATGGCATAAAAAAAAAAACAGAATAGTAAAATATATTTTTAATAAAAAGAAAAGAAAAGAAAAAATCAATCAGCCGAAATAATGTTGCAAATACAATAATTAATTTTCATATCTGAGGGGAAGAAAGTAGAGCGGAGAAAAAAAGAGTTTTAATTCCCAAAAAGGTGAAAAGGTCAAATATTAGAAGTCATAAGCAATTTTAATTAATTTCCAACATTTGAAAATTGAATAGAATAAAGAATAATGATTAAAGGTAAGAGAGAACTGGGTGAGAGGCTAGCAAAATGAACGAACAAAAGGGTAATTAAATATGAAGGGGTGGAGACTAAACAAAAAAAGAAAGAAATACAAAAGAAAAAAAGGACGATTGAATAAATAAATAAATAAATTTATTTGAACAAATAAATAAAATTAAATAAGTGAGAATAATCCGGAAAATCTAATAAATTTAATACCTGCGGTGGAGAAACTCGGTAGGGTTCGAAAAGGGCAAAATAAAAACAGTTTGACTGTAAAGAAAAATAATAAATGGAAAATAAAAAAAAGAAAGAAAAATAGAAAGAAAGAAAGAAAGAAAGAGAGAAAATATCCAGCAAATAAACGTGTAATATTAATGCGAAAAATCCCTGTGCTATGAGTGTAATAAAAAAGCAATAATATAAATATCATAAGATTCCAGAGAAGTAAACGTAATTAAAATCTTTCTCTGGTCAAATACAGCAATCCCAGTTTCTAATTATATGAGAAAACTCCATTCATATTTTGATGGAAAAAGCATATTTAAAGAAGGAAAAATTTGTTGCTAGAAATCAATCCAGCTCGGATAACTAATTTATGTTCAAATCAAAAATATACCTAAATGAAAATTAAACTCTATCATAAAATCCATTTTTCAGGATTCAGTTTTTTTTCTTTTTCGAGAGGGCAGGTTTCATAGCGGTCACATACGAAACAATGCTCGATAATTTCATTTTCAATTTAAAAATGATTACGCAATTGGTCAAATAACTGACAAACCGTAAATACCTTTTCTTCTTTGCATTTGCCTTTCGTGCTTATGCACTTGATCGATTGGTTTATTGATTGCTTTTAACGGCATTTCATTCTCTCAAGTGTCATTATATGCCTCGAAGTTAGAGAATTACGTTCATTGTAAGTTCTTTGGTATATTTTTTTGTTTTTTCAAAGAGTTTTCTTCTTTCTTTTTTTGCATGCATTTATATGATAGAAATTTTTCCATTCAAATTCAAAAAATTAGCACAAAACCTTGTATAATTGTATGGCATAACTGATTATTTTATTCAATACTATTAATTTGCTTGCACATAGCTAATGATAATCCTCAGTAACCAAATATAATTTTAATTATCCATTCTAATACAAATCATGTACAGTTGTATGGTATCAAGTATTCCGATCGAATACAAATGTTGTTTTTTTTAAACATCGTATATATTTAAGTCACGAATGGAACTTCAACAGGTCATAACTCTATAGGTCATTGTGGACTTGGGATTAATGTCACTAAATGGGTTGTCCACACTACCTAAGACTATAGAACAAGAATCTCATCATCAGATGAAGTTTAATGTTTTTTTCCAGGATGCCTCAATTTTGAGGGTATTACAAACCTCAGCAGCGGATACAGTAAGCTTATTCTCAACCCCGGCAAATGTGCTTCTCCAATTATAGGTCTATACTAGAGCAGAATGGGTTCTTTAACGATGGTTCGAAGAATAAAAATCCCGCATTTAAACCAACTGAACTACGCTTTAAAAAATCAGCGTGGTCACATACTGTCTATTGCAAAGAGTTTGGGTAAATATGCTAACTTTTGTATTATTGATGAGAGTAGTTTACAAGTAAGCGAAAAAAATATGTGAAGCATTCGGTATTTAAAATATACGTTTAAAACTGGTTCTATTATTCATTGAAATATACAAAAAATGACACGCAAATTGCTCCTTACATGGAAATTATTTGAGTGAATTACAATTGAGCAATAGTTTTCTGTATGTACATTTTTGATAATGTTATTCACATATCAGTCCCCTTTATTTCTCTAATAACCCTTGATTTTACCTTGATTTTCTACAGTATTTTTATTCAGTAATCACTTCATTGATAATTTATGAACTTGCAGTAATTACCTTCATTGTATATTAAACTGTAACTAGTATTTATGAGCAAGAAAAGTATAATCAAATTAAAATGGCCTGAAAAAAAAAAGATTAAAACATAAATCTCTTGAAGTAAGTGTTGTTTAAAAAGAATTCTTTAAAATTTACTCAGAATTTTTCACAGAAGAGTATAAAAAATATCACTGGTACAAAAGCTACACCTTCAGAAATATTGACCATCCGTAGAATCCTTGAAGGCGGACGGGCAAAAAGCCTACAGGCGACATTACTATCTGTCGACTTTACCAAGGCCTTCGATTCAATTCACAGAGGGAAGGTGGAACAAATCCTACTAGCATACGGCCAACCAAAAGAGACCGTCGCAGCAATAACGATTCTCTATAGAAACACAAAAGTAAAGTACATTCACTGGATGGAAACATAGAATATTTCAACATTATAGCAGGATTACTACATGGGGACACACTAGTCCCATACATCTTTATCATCTGTCTAAACTACGTGCTTAGAACATCGATTGATAAAATCTAAAAAAACGGCTTCGAGCTGACAAAGAAAAGAAGCAGAAGGTACTCCGCAAAAACAATTACCGACGACGACTACGCAAATGACATAGCGATTCTGATAAATACACACAACCAAGCCGAAACACTACTGCATACTTTGGAACAAGCCGCCGCAGGCATCGGCCTCCATGTCAATGCACACAAAACTGAATATATGTGCTTTAATCAAACGGGTGACATTTCCACACTGGACGGAACCTCTCTGAAACTGGTAGACCAGTTCACCTACCTAGGAAGCAGTGTCTCATCAACCGAAAAAGGCATCGACACGCGGCTAACGAAGACGTGGTCACCTATCGATAAGCTATCGATCATATGGAAGTCAGACTTGACCGATAAAATGAAACGCAGTTTCATCCGAGCAGCGGTCGTATCGATACCGCTATATGGATGCACTACTTGGACGCTAACAAAACGACTGGCGAAAAGTCTAGACGGTAATTACACAAGAATGTTGCGAGCAATATTTAGCAAGTCCTGGAGGCAACATCCCACAAGGCACCAACTATACGGCCACCTACCTCCCATCACGTACACTATCCAAGTTAGACAAACCAGACATGCAGGACACTGCTGGAGAAGCAGGGACGAGCTCATAAGTGATGTACTCCTATGGACCCCCACATATGGCCGAGCAAAAGCAGGACGACCAGCTCGAACATGCATACAGCAACTATGTGAGGATACGGGATGTAGCCCTGAAGACCTGCCAGAGGGGATGAACGATTTGGAGAAGTGGCGAGAGAGAGAGTCAGGGATATCTGTGGTGGTGGCACGACATGATGATGATAATGATATATCTATCTATCAATATATATATATATATATATATATATTGTCATCCACAGACTGACTGTTTCGTTCTATCAGAACTCTTAAGTGTGGCTAGACACGCAGGACGCTCGAAGCCGGGATCGAAACCCATCCAACTTTATGTTAGACTACGTTTCGAACCTCTCGGCCAACAAGCGGACCACGTTGGCTAAGGGAATTTTAAGCTATTTATTTAGCAACAGCAGCCGTTTGTTTATATTTATATATGTATATATAAAATTCGTTATAGGCCCAAAGTGAGAAAGAAATATTTTAAAAAGAAGACGTCCACGAAGAAACTACTAAGACACTCAACTACCAAGTTTAAAACAAGAAAAACATCAAATATCAAAGGCCAATTTGGATGAAATAGACTAAGGTAGAAAAGGAAAGAGAGAAGTGACCTCTATATAATCCATAACCCCCTGAAAACCATTCAAACTTCCAAGTAATGTTCGAGTTCCATTGAGTACTTCATTAAAAATATAAATCTCATCGTGGAACTATTATTTTAATATATATATATATATATATATATTCATATATATATATATATATATATATATGTATATATATACATATATATATATATATATATATATATACGTGGTGCATTCAATAAGTTTTCAGATTTTTTTCTACAGACAATTGAAATTCTTGTAGACTCTTGAAAATTCGGTATGTTATTGCTATACATGTTATGAGATGACTGACCTATTTTTTTGATTTCAGGTTCAAAGGAGCAGCTACAGCAGGAATTGGAATACACCGTACTAAAGCCTGATTGTCAAAGCTGGTTGATTTCAAAAATGCTATCTGGACATTAAAAGAACAATATGCAATAAAATTATGTTTTAAACTTTGAAAAAATGCCATGTGATGAAAGCTGGATCTACTGCTAGGACCCACAGACCAGGAAACAGAGTTCTCAGTGGAAACATGCTGGCTCTCCCAGACCCAAAAAGGCCAGACAGAGCAAATCCACCAACAAAATTTTGATGATCCCTTTTTTGAAAGCACTGGCATGATCTACATTCACTGGGTTCCCACATGAAAAAGAGTCAACAAGGAATACTATGTTGAGGTTTTAAGGGAGTTCAGGAGAGATTCCGTCGGAAGAGGCCAGCACTCTGCAAATCGGGTCAGTAGCATTTCCACCAGGACAATGTACCAGTCCACAATTCCATCCTTGACACAGACTATTTGATAAAAATATGCATCAAGACAGTTCCTCAGCCTACCTATAGTCCAGACCTTGGTCCCTGTACGTTTTGGGTATTCTCTAAGCTCAGAGGCAGTCGTTATGAGCCAAGTGAGGAAATGAAAGTTGCTGTGACGAAGTTCATTGACACACTCACACAAGAGGACATCTATGGGGCCTTGCAGAAGTTGTTGGAACTGTATATCAAGTTCATTGTAGCCGGAGGATATTACTTCAAAGGGGCTTTGAGTTCCATGTGTGTATTATCAATAAAAGTGCCAATACGAAAAATGTCCTGAAACCTACTTAATGATTCTCGTATATATATATATATATATATATATATATATATATATATATATATATTTCAAACAAAAAATGACACGGGAAACTGCTCTAAACATAGCTAGGAAATAGAATTCTACAGAGAGAGAAACTGAATATCTTTTTCAAGAAGTACATAGAAAGACATCCCTAAAATATACTGCAATCATGAAATTCAAATAATTTCTTACACGATATGTCCTATTCCTAGGTTTTAGGTGAGGGTGAAGATGCAGTTGAGGGGAAGGCCCTCTTGAAACAAGCGAATAATCTTACTTCAGCCACCTGATAAAAAGAAAACAGGTGTATATTTTTTTGTATGGATTGCAAGTTTAGCAGAGTTTTGATTTTTCTATGGCTCTTTCTGTGTGAATACCTTTCATATATTTATTTTCTTCTTTCTTTCTTTTTTTCAGTCCCACCCCCTCACTTACTGTCTTGACTACAATGATAAATAAATTGCAAATCTCTGTTAAATCTCTTAGTGGACTGAATCTATCTCAATTTTTTACAAATTATGAGGTAACACACACACACAAACACGCACACACGCGCGTATATATATATATATATATATATATATATATATATATATATATATATATATATATATATATATATATATCAGATAGGAAATATATTTCATAGCATAAATGCCTCTTGGACTAGTTCGTTTAAATAGATTTGATTGTAAATAAACGAATTGTTTTGGACCAGCCAGTGTAGAAATGTTTAATATGAATGGAAGCAAATAAAATATTTCCATATTTTTTCACTTGTTCTTTAAGTATTAATTAGGCTGTTCACTAGCCTAGAAGATGTATTTTTTCCAAACGTATCCAACAACCTAGAAGGATAAAATACAATTTATTATTTCAAAATAACAAATTTGTTTTGAAGTATCAATTTATCTAAACGCGCTTGAATTAGAGTAAAAAAACAATTATCATTTTAAAGTTAATAAAACAAATTTAAAGTTAATAGAATTTGCTAATTGGATTGAAATAATGATTTATAAAGTTTATGGTTTTTAGTAACAATGACTAACTCAAACTCCTTTGTGTATATTGTTATGGTTATAATTATATATTTAGACAAGTCAGCTGGGACTGTAGAATACATCCACTGCATCTCTCCTGAGAAGTAAGACCCCCAACGTGTGTCCCGGATATAACATTAAAGGCACCAGGAATGCTTGAGCTTTTGGGAATGCGGAGTACGCCTTTATTACCACATCTCCCTAGTTCACTCTGGCTTGGTGTGGTAGCACTGGATAGGGTCCTATCTTTGGGTCAAATCGAAATGTTTGCCATTTAAACTGGGTGAAAACAAATGACTTTTTAAGAATAGAACAATTTGATATTTAACAGTGTGAAAATTTAACTCGTTATAAATATCAATGATGCTTAGTTGAATTTTCAGTTATATATATCATTACTTGAACCATTTAATTTTTACTTATGTTAAATTGAATAGTTAGAAGTAGAACTGTTTGATCATTTAACTCTGCGTATCTGCAAAATATATTTACAAACCGTATATTTAATGTATATGTAAAAGCAGAATTTGGCATTAAATAACCAACAACAGTGAAGATGCCATAAACCCAACCCTAACTAAACAATTGTGCATTTTAATTTTAGGTTACTTGGTTTGTTTTTGTTACAATACATATATATATATATATATATATATATATATATTGTAAGCAATTAGTTTGAAAGTAATTTTATTTTCACAAAAATGTTTATGCCTCATCTGTTTGCATACAGTAAAGTGGTTTCAATGTTGTCATTTTACATTTATACATCTTGTGAGGTTCCCGTGGTTTAATGGTTATCGTCACAGAAATGGACACAGTTACACGAGTTCAAATCCTGAACAAGACTGACTGCATTTCATATAGTACTAATACCCTTGGGAAAGGTAGGAATCCAAATATTCTGCCTACAACTATGAGTAAATAGTAGGGTAGCCTTTATTCATCATCCTTGGTTAGGCAACTAGTCTAGGAGAAGAAAACTCTGAATTCAAACCTGTTAAACTCTGCTTAAAAATTGACCTTGTATCATATCCTGCCCGAGTGGAGGGGTTGGTAAATATGATAAATCTTTTGAGGAAATATTCCTATGTTAATAAATATTTAGTAATCCGACTAATAGTTTCAAAGGACTCATTATAAAAAAACAACTTCGAAAGTGATTGATCAGTTCTTTTAAACCCATTCATGGAGCCCTAGAATGCTAAAAATTCAAGTTGGAGTAAACCAGCGAGTACTGGGAATGAATGGGTCGTCCACATTCCACAAAATTTCAGAACCTGCCTTACCATCAGATGCAGTTTAATGTCTTACCTCACTGCAGATATCAAGTCGGAGTATTATAGAGGTCCCGACGACTGGGAACCACATTATATATATATATATATATATATATATATATAGTATTATTCGGTCCAGTTAAACCAGAGTTGGGAGTAATTCCATCAAGACAAAAAAAAAAAAACATTTAACAGAGAACATTAAAATTTTCCTGGTAAAGAGCTCAATGTAACTGACATTACAGAGCAATATTTTCTTTAAAAAAAAATTTAAAAAAAAATTAATTTACTATAATTCCAACGGGCTATAACATAAAACACCGTAAATGGGCTAAATGAGGAGAAAACTCTTCACCCCTCTTCTATCTCCTGCCATCCTTATTTCCTGTGTCTATTCTGAATTATTTTATCCTTAAGATCTGAAGAAGTCAAGTTAATTATTTTTCGTGTTTTTGATTTATATCAAAAACACATAACAGGATGGAAATAAATTCATAATCCTCCTAATGTGACCGGTTTTGTTTTTTCTTGAGGAAATATATATATATATATATATATATATATATATATATATATATATATATATATATATATATATATTACAATAGGGTATGGTTGTCAAAATCTCACAGTGGTTTTGTGGCAGATCAAATGCGTTAACTTTTGGAGTTTGCTCAATATCTGTGATATAAGGTTTTATATATATTTAATAGACGGCATGAAAGCAATAGTCGCAGATAAGCATGTATGCGATTATATATATATATATATATATATATATATATATATATATATATATATATATATATATATATATGTATATATATATATATGTATATATATATATATAAATATACATATATATATATACGCTAAAGGTTGACAAATGATACTGAGAGATTGCAAAGTGGACCAAAAACAGATTATATTAGGAAACATTAAACAGAAATATTCAAGAAAATAGGATATGATATGAATTTTAAAACAAAACAGCCTAGACGAAATTGATAATTTATTTATAACATTTAACAAAAACAATGTAAGGAAATGTATTGACTATTTGAAAATAAATTTACAGTAAAATTTACATCTACTAAAATTCATCCACAATGTTCAAAATATCACTCATCCTAACAGTCAAATAATATCAAATATTTCCTGAATGTTGGCTATCTTTAATTCGAGCATCACTGAGGAACTATGCATTCTTAGACAAACTAATAAATTCTTCTTATAGAAAAAAAAATTAAAGATATTTTTATTCAGCTAACAATAACTACAACATAGGATGAATATTTATATACAAACACTTTCCTGCATTAAAATGACAACCCAAATAATCAGTCATCATCATCATCATGTCGTGCCGCTAGCACGGATAAACCTGACCCTCTCTCGCCACTTCTCCCTATTGTTCATCGCCTTTGGTAGGTCTTCAGGGCTACATCCCGTATCCTCGCAAAGCTGCTGAATGTATGTTCGAGCTGGTCGTCCTGCTTTTGCCTGGCCATATGTGGGGGTCCATAGGAGTACATCACTTATGAGCTCGGCCCTGCTTCTCCAGCAGTGTCCTGGGTGTCTGGTTTGTCTAACTTGGATTGTTTTCGTGATGGGAGGAGGCTGTATAATATAGTTGGTGCTTTGTGAGGTATTGCTGCCAGGACTTATTCAATATTGCTTGCAGCATTCTTGTGTAATTACCGTCTAGCTTCTTCTCCAGTCGTTTTGTTAGCGTCCAAGTGGTGCATCCATATAGCAGTATCGACACGACCGCTGCCTGGGAGAAACTGCGTTTCATTTTATCGGTCAGGTCTGATTTCCACATGATCGATAGCTTATTGATAGCTGTCCATGCCTTCGTTAGCCGCGTGTCGATGTCTTTTTCGGTTGATGAGACACTGCTTCCTTGGTAGGTCTATTTGTCTACCAGTTTCTGAGAGGTTCCTTCTTGTGTGGAAATGTCGCCCGCTGCGGCTTGTTCAAAAGTATGCAGTAGTTTTTCGGCTTGGTTGGCGTATTTGCCAGTATCGCTATGTCATCGGCATAGTTGTCGTCGGTATTTGTTTTTGCAGGGTACCTTCTGCTTCTTTTCTTTGTCAGCTCGAAGCCGTTTTCTCTGATTTTATCGATCGATGTTCTAAGCACGTAGTCTAGACAGATAATAAAGTGGCTTGGGTCTAGCGTGTTCCTTTGTAGTACTCCTGCTACAATGTCGAAGTATTCTATGTCACCATCCGGTGAACGTACTTTCACTTTGGTGTTTCTATAGAGAATCTTTATTGCTGGTATGCTTTCTTTTGGGAGGCCGTATGCGAGTAGAATTTGTTCCATCTTCCCTCTGTGAATGGAATCGAAGGCCTTGGTAAAGTCGACAAATAGTAATGTTACCTGTAGGTTTTTTTGCCCGTACGTATTCAAGGATTTTACGGATGGTCAATATTTGTGAGGTCGTAAATCTTTTTCCTCGGAAGCCATTTTAGGTTTTTCCTAAGGAGCGTTGTCGATTTTGGGTTCTATGCGGTTTCGTAGTAGGGCATTGTAAATTCTGGCTGCTATAGATGTAAGTGTTATACATCGGTAGTTCTTGGCTAATCCGAGGTCACCCTTCATCCATGTGTCTATTAGATCTTGATTATATACTGCGTTACAGTGTCGGAGCAGTATGTCGTCGAATTGTCTCGTCTTCCATACTTCGGGGGGAATCTCGTCAAATCCTGCAGCTTTCCTATTTTTAATTTTTTTTAAGAACAGAGTCGAGTTCTTCTTGCGTTAATGTTCCTAGTTTAATTTCAAATTGTTTTCTAATAATTCTGATGATTGGTTGTTGCGTAACTTTCGATGGGTTTCCTTGTAGATTTTCGAAATGTTGTTTCCACAGTTTTATTCTTTCTTGTTGGTTTGCAGCTTCCAATTTTGCTTTGGCTGTGCTCCTCCTGCTACTCACTTCGTTTATTGTTTGCCTACCTATTCTAGATTGCATATCTTCCCCTACGTCTCTAATCTTATCTATCTGATTTTATATGTATTCTGTCTGTTCTTTTAGATATATGCCTGTTAATTGATATGGTGCCTTTTTTAGTTTTATGGCATTTGAGTTTGTTGGGTTTTCCTATAGCTTTTGGAGGCAGTTTTCACATGTATACTTTTTTCTCTAACACCTAACGTTTCCCATGGGACTCTATATTTAGTTCTAGGTTTTGTTGGAATACACTTCGCTGCCGAATACACTTAGTTGCAAAATAAAATCTGAATGTCTCCTAAACAAAAAGTGCCAACAAACAAATATATCAAGCCAGTATAAACTCGAAAGAGATCACTGAAAAATACATAAAAAAGAAATAACATAAATCTTGGCATATAGATGAGCTACATTCATAAAGCATCATTTAGCAGCAGAAACTATTAATACAGTTCAGTATTGACTAAATACATGTGACCAAAATAAATCAGATCAAAAGACTAAAAATTAACTGGTAATCAAAAAATATTGCACCCATAACAACACATCAAAACAGTGAAATGTTTACCTAAAATAAAAAAATTGCCATAATAAGCTTCTCAAAATAAAATAAACTTCTAAATAAAAATAATTACTTATATCCACATACAGGAATGAAAACAAATTCCTACAACGCTAACTGAAAACTGCCGACCCCCAATTCATAAATTTACGGTTCTAAAATTGATAAATTTACATTTCTAAAATTTTAAGCAATATTATCACTATTTTCTCCATTTTATCCCTTTTTTATTATCAAATGAATCTGTGTAATATTTGAATGATCTAATCTTCAACTAAATTTAGAAACCACTGGTAAAATTTGAAATTGAGTAAAAGAAAGAGAAGAAAGACGAAAAATAGGACTAGAAATTTTTTTTAAAAATCGATAAAGCATATCATAACAAAAGATCAAAATAAACTATGCGAGTGCTTAGATGTATAGTAAAATAATTATCCTAGTGTGACCACGAATACATATAAAATTAATTTCTCAACCTTCATATTTGAAGAATACAAAAACCAGTGAAATCTTCAGTTCTACGTTGTTAAGCTTTAATATCTCTGATATGTTTATTTTGTTTCTCTCTTTATAATCAAATGAATGCGTGTAATGTTTGATTGATTTCATTTAAATTTTGAATTCTCTGGCCAAAAATTAAAAATGTGTGGGGAGAAAAGAGGACGAAAACTTACAAAAACGACTCAGGAAGGCAGGTCACCCCAAAAGACAACATATAACCTTGCTTAAATGTGTGTTATCAAATAAAAAAATTAAGAATAAAGTGTTATATGTTCTTATACTGAGTTAAATCATTTTTTAGACGTCAAAATATACATTTTAATAACTTTTTGGCACCCTGAATTTGATTATTCTGAAGAATATCTGATCATATCTCTGAAAGGAACACAGAAAATATGTAATCCAAGGGTCTTGTATAGGCAAATTATATCATTTATGAAAAATGACAAATCCCAATACAAAAGATCGTGATAGTCATATTACCAGTTTAATTGTTAACATCACCAGGTTCTCCCTTGTTAACCAAGATGGGGGACTCGGTGGGCTTTCCCAATCAAGGTAAACAGTACTGTAAAAGATAGATTAAATGAAGAATTAATAAAGTAAATCATGTTTGAAACAAAGAATACACACATTTCCCTCAGGAATCACGACTGGAAATAGTTGAAGAGGAAACCAAAAAGGTGAATGAATTATGACCAAATATCTTAAAAGGTAACATCGCTTACCTAAACGTGCTAATTTATGCAAAAGTCAACGAATTTGTGATAAAATCAATGTTTTGCTAAGAAACCCAAACAGAAAAACAAGACCAGGATGTCAAATTTATCCTGAAGGATACATAAAGAAACAGCGAAAACAAGTAAAATTACTTAGGAAGGAAAAATATATAATGATATGCTAGGATAAGAAGAGCAAAACAAAACAACAGAAAAGTCTGAGAATATACCAAGGAGAAAAAATGATATTAGCAAAGTAAGGGAGACTTAATAGTTACCGCGATTACATAGAAAAATTCCCCAAAGAACAATACCCCGCAACTATAGACCTATAAAGCGTCTACCTATGATGTGGAAAGGCTTAAAAGCATAGATTAGAAAGGAAATCTTTACTCCTTTGTTTGGCGTGGAATGTTTGAGGAATAACATAAAGGATGTCACAGGGGAACAAGAGGAACAGGTGTCTTGTTATATACTGATCAGCACATATTCATGGAGATCCAAACGAAGCGGAAAATACTTGGCATGGCGTGAATTGACTAAAAAAAGCTTATGGCATGATAGCTCACATTTGTATAATAGAATTCCTGACTTGTGACAAAATATCCGACAAAATCTTAAACTTCATCGCGTAAGCTGTGAAAAACCGGAAAGTAGGATTAATTGTTGGAGGAAAAACTTTCGCTGCCGTAAATATTCAGAGCAGTGTCTTCCATATAGATATGCTTTCGCCGTTATTATGTGTAATAGCAATAATATCATTCAATCACATAATTAGGAAAGGCTCTGCTAATTGCAAAATTACAAAATCACAAAATATATTAATCAACTAATTTATATAGATGTCATCAAGCAGTCGGCAAAAACTGAAAAGAAATGTGGAGACTATGATACAAGCAATAAGAATATACAGCCAGAATATAGAAATAGAATTTGGTAAAGAAAATGTTCCATGCTCATGTTGAAAAGTTGAAGAAAGACGAATGACGAAAAAAATACAACTGCCAAATCAAGAATGAAAACAGAACACTTTGATAAAAACAAAATTACAATAATTTGTAAATACTGGCAACGGATATTATCAAAAAAGCGGAGATAAAAAAGAAAAAGATTAGAAAAGAGTATTTCAGATGAAAAAGTAAACTTTTCTAGACCATGCTCGGCGGCAGAAATTATATCGAAGGAACAGACTCCTAGACAATTTCCCTTGTAAGATATTCAAGACCATTCTTAAATTATACAAGAGAGGAATTCAGACAAGTGGACCAGAGGATAAGATAGTTGATGTTGATATACAAGGCTTTACATCCGTGAAATGATATAGATATTTTTACATGATTCAATGAAGGAGGAGCTGGATTATCTTGCAATGAAGACTGTGTGAATGCGTCAATAGGAGGATTCCATTAAAAGAGTCAAAAAGATTCATTACAGAAGCCAATAACAACTATGACAAAGTAAACACAAAGAGAACAAAAACAAAACCTTGGAAACAGAACAGGGAAGAAAAAAAACAGCGTGGTCTCTTCAAGCAAGGAACTGACGAAATCTCAGAAGACTTGGAAATGGATGCCAAATGGAAACTTTGAAAAAAAAATGAAGCTGTTCTAATTGCAGCAAGAAATACCGTCATAAGTCCCAATTCTATTAAAGCGAAAATCGATGATACGCAATAGGGTAGTTAATATCTTATTTAGTGAAAAAACGAAAAGATAAAAACATATGAAGCGAATGGAGCAAACCAACACCAAAAAAGTCTCGAGACGTCTGAGTGGGTAAAGTGCTCCATTGGGAATTGTACAAAGAAGCAGAATTTGACCAAATGCTATAAGCCCAAATCCGTCATAGAAAATGAGATGCATAAGATTATATGGGTTTTGAGATTAGAAAAGATCAACTAATCACAATATTAAGACCAGATAAAAAGAACTTGCGATCAAGTGAATTATGCCGACCTATCAGACGACAGAGTGAAAATAAAATAAAGCATCAAGAGAAACAAGTACTCAGACCTTGGCAGAGAACTAAAAATGCTAAAGAACATGAGGGTAAAGGTGATAAAAATTGTAGTTGTCGCACAAGTAACGGTCCCCAAAATCTTGGCGACAGAACTAGAATAGTTGTAATCAGGGGTCGAATCGTAACCATCCAGATAACAACAATTTTGAGATCAGCAAAAAATCTGAGAGTAGTCTTGGAGGCCTAAGGTGAATACCAGCTAGTGTTAAACAATAATAATTATAATTTGAGAAAATAAATTAGCAAATTACAAAATCATACAATATTACCGCGTAAATAACCCACCGTTTAAGTAACTTCACGATTTCTATAATGCCATACATATTAGCACAACCCTTCCTTTCATGTGTCTGGCATGAGAGTGGTAGCACCGGATAAGGGTCTTATCAAAGGGTGGTTTGAGTTGACTATGTTTGGCATTTAAACTGTGTATTTATGCTAAACTAAATTGTATAAAATAGAACTGTTTTGACATTTAAAGTTCATACTTATGCTAAACTGAATTCCTCGAAATAGAACTGTTTTGACCTCTAAACTGAGTTCTTATGCTAAACTGAATTATCTGAAAAAAACTCTTTTGACATAAACACTCGGTACTGCCCAGTCAGCTGGAGCTGGAGAATACACCGACTGCATCTCTGCAGAGGGGTGAGACCCCACCAACCAATGTCCTGGATATGACACAAAACAATCTGATAATGAGGTTCCAGTGATGCTGGGGCTTTGTGGAATGCGGAGCATCCTTCATTGACGTTGCTCCCCGGTCCACTTTGTCCCGGAATGGTAGCATCTACGGAATAAATAGAAGTAAACTGCATCTTTGTGCTAAACTGAATTGTTTGAATAAAAACTGTTTAATTAAACTGAATAGCTTGAAACAGAAATGATTTCGACAATTAAACAGTGTACTTACATTTAAACTACGTACTTATGCTAAACGGAATTGTTTGAAATGGAAATGTTTGTGACATTGAAACTGTACTTAAGCTAAACTAACATAAAAACTTTTCGAAATTTAACTGTGTGTAAATAAAATCCATGTCTATCCTAAACAGAATTGGCTGAATTAGAACTGATGGATAAATTGAACAGCTTGAAATAGAAATGTTTTTGACAATTACACTGTGTACTCATGGTAAACTGAATTGTTTTAAATAGAACTGATTATTTGTATAAAATGTATTTAAAAAGAATTAAACTGCTTACTTATGCAGAACTGATTTGTTTGAATTGGAACTGTTTGACTAAATCTAATTCCTAGAAATAGAAATATTTTGGACAATTAAACTGTGTACTTATACTAAACTGAACTGCTTGAAATAAGACTGTTTTGACATCGACACTGCGTACTTAAGCTGAACTGAATTGTTTGAAATAGAACGCTTTGACTAAACTGAATAGCTTGACATAGAAATATTTTTGACAATTAAAATGTGCACTCATGTTAAACTGAATCGTTTGAAATAGAACTGAATATGTGTATAAAAATGGTTTTGGCGTTAAATAACCTACAAAGGTCGTTTTGGCATAAAACCCGACCAAACAGTTTAAAAGATCTAGGACTTTGTCTACGTTGGTATATATATATATACATATATATATATATATATATATATATATATATACAACAGTGAAGAAACAAATGGTCGTGAAGGATAATTCTTGTGGTAGTTCCTTGGTACTTTTTAAGGTTTTAGTCAGATATTTGCCGGGACATTGACAAGAAGGGACTTAAAACTCGTGGCAGGAGAAACTGCCTCTACCATTAAAGGAAAAGTACACTTTTTCAAGAAACAAATCTTCCCTTGATAGACATGAAAAAAACCGTTCACATCTTCGTACTTTTGAGACCTGTCCAAAGTGAAGTTATAACATCGGAAATTGATGCAGTGGTGTTTTTTTCTGTGACCACGATTCTGTTTTTTCCTTTCCTTTATCTCAACTCTGTTAATCTCCCCCAGCTTTCTTCGAGATGCCTGTAGCGTTTTAAATTGTTAATTCTAGATCAATTCTACCTCATGTCAATGTCATTTTGTATCATCAGAAACTCTCGATTTTATAAAAATAACAGTGAAATGCACATTCCGCTCTTTTTTATATAGTTTCTGCAAATTATCTATTATTTGACGAGCGTGTTTTGGGAGTGCATCATGTTTTTTTATTGTAACTTTGCGCTTGGGGTAAAGGTTATTGTCATAACAAAAAAAATTAGTGATTCAATTTCTAATTATGGCCTAGCTTGTTTTCGTTTCATTTCGCGCTTTTGCTCTTGGGAAAGGTTTAAGTTCTTCTCGTCTCATCATTACCACAGTTGATAAATAATAGTGCAGATTGTGTTCTTTCACCTGGATAAAGAAACATTTCTACTGGGAAATCTCTACATTCACTCTCTTTAAAAAAACTGATATCGTGTAGCATCCAGCATATTTTAGATGGGTTTGGTAAATAGGTATTTCGCATTGAAGAATCAAATAAAGCATGAATCCAACTCTCCCTGTTTTCCGTTTTATTGATTGTTATTGGACCAAAACATCTTGTCAGGAAAACTCCTAAATTGCTTGGTATGAAAATTGTTTGAAAGAATTTTGAAAAATTTCCAATTTTCCTTACTAAATCTTGAGAGCCCAACCTGCCCTACTATTTTAGTTACAGCTGGGGATTTGGGGAAGTGTTGTATGCAAGTGTGGAAAACGTTTCGCGTTAATGAAAATGGTCTCGACTGAAAACGTCCAAATTCTTGACGAATTTGTTTTTGTAGATAAATTTATATTTTTTTCCTTCATTTTCTCTTTTGTCATATTCTTTCTTTTGTCATATTTTCTCTTGTCATATTTTCATTTGTCATATCCTTTCTTTCGTCATATTTTCTTCAATTTCTCTTTTGTCATATCCTTTCTTTTGTCAGATTTTCTTTTGTCATATTTTCATTTGTCATATTTTCGAATTTTCTCTTTTGTCATATCCTTTCTTTTGTCATATTTTCTCTTGTCATATCTTTTTTTTTTGTCATATTTTCTCTTGTCATATCCTTTCTTTTGTCATATTTTCTCTTGTCATATCCTTTCTTTTGTCATATTTTCTTTTGTCATATCCTTTCTTTTGTCATATTTTCTCATGTCATATCCTTTCTCTTGTCATATTTTCTCTTGTCATATCCTTTCTTTTGTCATATTTTCTTTTGTCATATTTTCTCTTGTCATATCCTTTCTTTTGTCATATTTCCTTTTGTCATATTCTTTCTTTTTTTTTTGTCATATTTTCTTCATTTTTCTCTTTTGTCATATTCCTCCTTTCCTCATTTTCATCCTTCTTTTTAATATTCTTTCGGTATTTCATTAATATATCTTTCTTTTTTCTTTAATATTTTTGTAATTTCATTATTCTGTTTATTAATCCAGTCTTTTATTCTAGTTTAATTAGCATTTTAATTTTTTTCCTCTTTCAAATTCATTATTTTATTCTTCCACAAATATTTTTCCCATTCATTGTATTTATTTATTCAAGACACCAAACACAATTCTCTCTCTTTTTTATCGAAATGATTTGTTCTCCAATTATTAACAATCTTCGTCGATTTTATTGGCCTAATCAGTAGTGTTTGCCAAAGATCCGGGAGATCAGGGTTCAATCTCAGGTCGAGTCATACCAAAGACTCAAAAAGTGGTACTTGATGTCGCCTTGCTTAACACTAAGTATTATAAGGTAAGGAACGAGGGTAAAGTAGAGCAATCCAGGGAATTGAGTAAAGCTCTCCCTTACACCCCGGTGTAGAATCTATTGAAATGGGAGCATTCGAGTCTACCTCGATTACTTATATTTTATTTGTTTTAGTCAAAATTCCAACTTGGTTAATAAATGGGGTTCATTAACCCCATTTATTAACCAAGTTGGAATTTTGACCAAGGCTCTGTACATTTCACTTTACACTTAAGCCTTTGAAAAAGGCTTGAATCTTTATTTTCTATCAACAATAACCATGGGTTACTAGTGGGGAAGATTTTGTTCTTTACCTTTGATAAGGCAACTAGTCATGATTGAATTTGTTAAATTCAAACACGCTAGAAATTGACCTTTCGTCGCATCCTGCTCGTTGATAAGATGTTTGGCAAACACATATGTTGCATAATTGATGAATCTACAGTTCACTGGTTTCCTTCTCTTGTAAGCTATCTGACGAGAACCTCTTGCCAGAAAAAAAAAATGTCAACTAGAAATAATTAATATGGGCAAATATTTACCCTAACTATCGAAGAAGTCTTAACAAAACAAGGAAAATATTTGAGCCCCTTTTGCCAGAAAAAAAATGTCAACTAGAAATAATTAATATGCGCAAATATTTCCCCTAACTATCGAAGAAGTCTTAACAAAACAAAAGCAAGATATTTGAGCCCCTTTTGCAAGAAGAAATGTCAACTAGAAATAATTCATATGTGCAAATATTTCCCCTAACTATCGAAGAAGTCTTAACAAAACACAAGCAAAATATTTGAGCCCCTTTTTTTTAACTTTGTTAAATCTAGTTTAACAATTAGAAAATGGTGATATAAAGATATGAGTCGGTATCACAAAACTGGCCAATATGCAATACGTCAATCCAATTGTGTCATACGAGCAGAACTAGAACATTCGGTAAATGATGGGAGTGTAAGAATACTAATTTCGTCTTAAGTTCGCCATCGACTTTACTTTTCGGATTATATTTCCATGATTCATTCCTTCATGTCGACCAGCGCCAACCCTCTCAACCCAGTCGTTCGCATTGTTCCCCATTAAACCGTCAGACATTTGGAAATGAACTCAACGGTCCCTCTGAGGATCTGCTGGAACCAACAGCCATAAATGTCAAGCTTCATTAGAGGCATGCCTTACTACTATGTTACAGGCTTGCACGGCCATCTTTAACGCTAAGCTAGGGAGATTAAACCTCACTCCGGCGACAAAGAATAAGACGCCGTTTTATTCGTATTATTATTTGTATATTTAAACTTGATGATAATATCTGGAGGATATTAGTGAGAAACATGTGACAACAAAACTCCTTGATTCTACAGCACTCGTTGCAGGGATTTCTGGAAACTGAATCATCCTGATTCTTTTTAGAAAGTATGAATCATCTAATCTCGTTGATAGCATCTCTGGAAACATCCTCCATCCCTCCTCCGTTGATCCTATGCACGTTTCCTGCTTTCATATTTAACAATGCAAGCAATTTTAACGTTGGACCCTGTGGAAATTGCATGTATTTTTTTTAAATTGGCTAATCCCATCAGTTTATTGTTCTAGGTGCTAGGGAATGTACTTGACCAGATCCCTTTTAATCTAATGAAGTATTGTACCCGGGAGATTGATCTTCAGGAATTGGATTATGATTATGATTCGTCTCTAAGAATCGTCTTGATTTCGATAGGATTTTTCCTATTCACTTCATGGATATTATTTCGCATGTTATCTGCAGAATTCTATTAAATATTAATGAACGACTCGGTCTTAAATCGAGTTTATTAGTAATGTTAGTTGGCATTTTAAAATGTTAACTTGAAGGCCAATGTAAGTTTGTGATTATTTGATTGATTTTAACGGCATTTTAACACGTCTAGCGACATTTTACGGCTTGGGATTAGTGAAAAGAAGTTATTGTACATTTACATTTACATTTTGATGCAGTTGTTTCTTAAGTCATTTTTCAATAAATTCTTATTGCATATGGAACTATTGATTGGTTGGTTGGTTCGTTGGTTTTATGACATAACCTTTCGCGGTTACTTAACGCCAAATCCACGTTCTATTCCAAACAATTCAGTTTAGCATGAGTACACAATATAACTGTAAAAAAACTTTCCTATTTCAAGCTATTCCGTTTAGTCAAACAGTTCTACTTCAAATAATTCAGTTTAGTATCTGTAAAATTTTTGTCCACACTGTTAAATGTCAAAGCAGTTCTATTTCAAACAATTCAGATTAGCATTAATGCGCAGTTTAGTTCTATTTAACCCATAGATAGAACCATATCAGGTGCTAACACTCCGGGCCAGAATTGACCTGGGATCGACGGCAATGAAGGGGTACTTCGCATTCCATAAAGCTGCAGCATTACGGGAACCTCACAATCAGATCGTTGGAATGAGTCTTACTCCTCTGCAGAGATGCAGTCGGCGTATTCTACAGCCCCAGCCGACTGGTCTTAGTATTATTGATAACGAAAAATTGTCACGTTTGTTGGCCGATAATTCTATGTGAATTTCGAAGCCTTATGTTCCGGAATACGCAAGCTCTCTCTCTCTATCTCTCTCTCTCTCTCTCTCTCACACACACACACACACACACACACACACACACACACACACACACACCACACCACACACTCACACACACATGTATATGTATATTAGAAATATTTGATTTAATTGTATAGACGACTTTTGTGTACATATTTTTATTTTGATCCGTTTAAATTCACCGTAGGGATGATATAATATCCGACCGGAATTGGGTAATAAATTCACCATTGATAATTTGTCCTTAAACACTTATAGGGCATTTGTAGATGGTGTGTATATTGCAAAAGCTATAAAACCTCTGCAAGTAATATACAACTTTGTAAGTGTTAAGAGTAAAGTGTTCTATTTATACTGGTGTAATGATGTAGCGTTAGTTTGTTGTTTTTTCATATACTTTTTTTAATATTTAGTTCTAGAAATGGCGACAACAGCTAAAATCATTTGAGTATATTAGCACTGGATTCGAATTAATTTTAATAAGTTTGGGACTTTTATGGCTAATGTGTCATTATCAGCATCATGTCGTGCCGCTAGCACGGATATCCCTGACCCTCTCTCGCCACTACTCCCTATCGTTCATCGCCTCTGGCCGGTCTTCAGGGCTACATCCCGTATCCTCACATAGCTGCTGTATGTATGTTTGAGCTGGTCGTCCTGCTTTTGCTTAGCCATATGCGGGGGTCCATAGGAGAACTCACTTATGAGCTTGTCCTTGCTTCTCCAGCAGTATCCTGCATGTCTGGTTCGTCTAGCTGGGATAGTTTTCGTGATGGGAGACAGGTGGCCGTATAGTTGGTGCCTTGTTGGGTGTTGCCACCAGGACTTGTTCAGCATTACTTGCAAACATTCTTGTGTAATTGCCGTCTAGCTTCTCCAACCGAAGAGTTTGTAAATAATGTAGACCTGCCAGAAGCGATGAATGATAGGGAGAAGTAGCGAGAGAGCGTCATGGATATCCGTGCTAACGGCACCACATGATATATATATATATATATATATATATATATATATATACATTATTTGTAAGTGAATAGTTTTTATGTAACTGTATTTTTATGAGATTTAGAGCTTGTAATAAGAGCTTAAGTAATATAGTTTTCTAAAAATGTCTAACCGGCAGGAAAAAAATTAATAATTCTTAAAGTAGACTCGTTGGCCCCAGATCCTCATTAAAAATGACCACGTGTAACACACACACCACCTGACCATTAAAGATTAGAATTAGAGAAAATAGAATTTAACTCCAGTAACAATAAAACAAAAATGAGGTGATATTTTAAAGGTAGTCAGAAGGGAAAGGTAAAGGACAATCATGGAAAAAACTTATCTAACAAAACAGAACCCAAGTTATTCCGAAGCATAAGAAATCAGCTTCACAAAAAGAAAGACAAAATATTCGAATGAGTAATACCCTTTTCTCCTTTTCGCTCACATCCTCAAATAACTTTCACGGAAAATTACTTCCAACACTAAAATAATTGCAAATAGAGACTCTTTCTCGACCTTAACATACATAACAAAAAATTATAGAAGCCACTGTTATTATTCGTGTTCAGTATTGCTGTTTTCCTGTTATTTCATGTTTGTCGAAATAAAGTTGTCACTTTATTTCTTGAGGTCAAGTTATTTCTCCCCACCTAACACAATCAACAAGCTCATTTGTTAGCACACAGTTAAATAGTTTTAAGTATTGCATTCTAACACTTATAATTCTATTCATTTGCTTTCTAACACTTATAATCCTATTCCTTTGCATTCTAACACTTATAATCCTATTTGTTTGCATTCTAACACTTATAATCCTATTCCTTTGCATTCTAACACTTATAATCCTATTCGTTCGCATTCTAACACTTATAATCCCATTCATTTGCATTCTAACACTTATAATCCTATTCCTTTGCATTCTAACACTTATAATCCTATTCCTTTGCATTCTAGCACTAATAATTCTATTCGGTTTGCTTTCAAATAATTAATAATTATAATCCTTAGTAAATGATTTTCTCTTTGGCTAATATTTAAATTTGACCAATTGATGTGATCCTTACATGTTCACAACTTCTGGGGTGCATAGTGAATGTATTACTTTTTAGTCCAATGTATAATGTTCAAAGGAAAAGCAAATATTCAGTTTTCCCTGTGCCTAGTGGCAGTTTAAGCATAATTCTCCGTACTGTCGACTAGTCAACTCTCTTCGAATAATGTTTAACAAAGAGACTGTTTCCATTTCACTTCGTGTAAATGCTCACGGGAAAGGCATGTATACTTCTGTTCTTCCCCCGGCTCAGTTATGGGTAAATCGTTGGAAAAACTGGGACATTAGACTTGGTTAGACAACCAGTCAATGAAGTTTACTCTACTTGAAAATTGCCCATGTTTCTAAACCAGTCCGCTGTGGGGGAGCAGTGTAAAAATCTAAGAGAATAAAATAAATAATATATTCACTTTCAGCAATGAGAAGAACAGCAATATATATTAGTGTCCGTTGAGAAGTTTTAGCATAAACAACCATATAATATACATTCTGTTCAACGTATTCTTCTGGTTGTTATACATATTAAGAACATCGTTTATTATTTTTTTAAATAACTTTTTAAAGAGTTCAATAAAAAATGAAGACGTAAAATTCCTACTTGTATCCTTTGTGTACGTGTGCATGTGCGTGTTTGAATATCTTCTTTTACTCCTGCGTAAGGTCACTGACTTGAGAAGGAGAAAACATGTCAGGATAATTGAAAATGTTGTTATCAGATAAGATAAAGCAGAAGTAGGAAAGATGAAGTGACGAGTAGGTCGTGTGCCAGCCATGCATTCAGCGGCTGACTCACTTTTGCGTGGGACGGCCTAGAATGAAAGAAATAAGGTGGGGGGTCCTGGGAGTGCTTTTTTTTTTCTTTCTTCCTCTTTTTTTTTGTGACGGAGTTTCAATACATCTTATCCAAGTACGCATGAGCACTTGTGCGATTTTGGCGTCTGGCTATTTAGCCAAACCTTTGCGTGATAAGGCATGTGGCAGAATTTTCTCGGTGGGTGGTGATGAGGAGAGATTTAGTAATGTGGTAAATCTCTCAGTAAAATTTGACTGGTATAAGTCCTCAACGTTTGAAATAAGTAGCAGTGAACTCGATTATCATATTTCCATTTTATTAAACGATCCGTAAATAGGTTTTAGAATATTTTCTCTGCGTCATTTCTGAGAATGCAAAAATGACAATCTTAAGACTTTAGGGTTCGAAAAAAGAAAAATATATATATATATATATATATTTAGTGAGAGAGAGAGAGAGAGAGAGAGAGAGAGAGAGATGGAGAGCAGGAGAGAGAAAGAAGGGGAAGAGTGAATATTTCTCTCTCTCTCTTTCTGTTTCTCTATTTCTCTCTCTCTCTCTCTCTCTCTCTCTCTCTCTCTCTTACTCACTATATATATATATATATATATATATATATATGTATAAAGATGGTTGTTGAAGGTCCAAAAAAAAAATAAGGATACTTTTTAAAATAAGAAGGTCCACGAAGAGATTTGTACATTTTTAAAAATTAAATTAAGTCAAAAAATTCAGATCTCTTCGTGGACTTTCTTATTTTAATATACATATGTATATATATTGCCAGATAGATAATTACAAGTTTTCTTTTGAAGATTTTAAACGAAGGCTGTGCACATTTCAACAACGTATAAGAAAAATTAGTTTATTTTCAGTTGTTTATAATGGTATATATCACTCTTTATGGGTTACTTATTACCAAATTCATTCTTTCAAATAAACAATAGCTATACTTTTTGTCTAATATTTGGAGTGGAGGGAAGTATATCCATGGTTTTTCCAAAATTGCTAGTCCGAATGTGAACGTTATAGCATGACTGATGTTCGAACTCAGTTACTACCATGTCACAATCCAGCACGTTAACCGCTGTGTCACCGGGACTTGTCTGAAAAAAAATGATGATGACCAGGTTCTTTAGAGTTTTACTGATTCAGAGGCAATTAAAGCAAAAAAGGAAACCAGTCTTAATACATTTTGAATAAAATGTTCAATTTAAAATAGGTTCTTGTGCGCGTGCAGCACTATGCATATATACGAGATGCACTGACGCGGAGGTTTCGCTTTCTCAAATGAAAGTGCATCGCTAAACTTAGATTTGAGGGTATGAACAATTAGAAAGGAAATAATAATTAGTTTCAAACCGTATCAAAGAGGAATTTCAAAGGAATTTCGACCAATTGAAAACTCGTGAAAATGTATTTAATGCCAAATGACTCTTTAAAAAAAATTGACATCTCATTCACTTTTTATTGTAAAACACCTTTACTCTATATACATTTTAAACACACCTCTCTATATATCTGGCTTTGTATCATACTAAGCCATCCTTTGAAAATACAATTATTGTAGAACTACGGCCCTAAATAGACTAGGGGTGTAGCACTACCTCTAAAGTATCCGTCGGATCCCGTGGCAACATCACAGCGACAAAAAAGACAAACTCAAACACCGTCTATTGGTTTGTTTGATACGAAATCTATTTGATGCTATCCTTTTATAGTAGTCACAAAAAAGTTTTGGTTTCTTTGGTTTTAAAGGCATATCAACCATTGTAGTTTATTTAATGTCAAAGCCATCCTTCTAAAAGATCAGTAGTGGTATTGTTTAACCCATAGCTTGTAGGATACGTAGGTTCATACCTTTCGTAAGGGTATTTGGCCGAAAGTAAACTTAATAACGCGACTAGAGTTCGAACTCGCTTTCTACGATCCCGCAGTCCATCGCTTTAACTATTCCACCACAAGAACACCCTCCTCGGAAAAAAGTGATATAGAGTAGAAAATGGATCAACTAACTTAGATAGCCAGAGAGAACAAGCTGTCCGAGTCAAATATGACAACTACAGATTTAGTCATTTCTTCTCTGCTGACTCGACCGCTACCTCCCCCAGGGTTTTGTCCATCGTGTGTTGCCTCTCTGCTTCAATTACTGCTCTTTCTCTGACTGCCTCTTTCGCCTCGAATGCCTTTCCAGTATATATTCTTCAAATCACCAATGCCTTTATCAGTCATCTTAAAACTTTTCAGTGACACGTATATGCAAAACAATGTTTATTCGACTTGACCTGTACAAATAAAAAAACAACATTATACTTGAACTCCAACTTTATCTAGAAAACAATTTATTTCTAAAATAATTAAGTAAAATCCTTATTTATTTTAAAGTATTCCAATCCTATTTAATCAATCTGAACTCTCAAAAGGTTTCATGAAAATACAATAATGATCAACGCCGAAGATTGCCATTTTTTTTTAAATTTAAGATATAATATATTACATTTTTTTTCCTAAATGTTCCTTACATATTTTCATTGATATCCTAGCCAATCATAAAATATATTCTGATATCAAATTCTAACTATAGTAATATAATTTAAATTGAAGAAAATTATTTAAAAGTGGTTTCTGACGCCGAAAAGCTTAAACGGCATGAGAGCCAGAAAATTCGTTCATTTAAATATGTTTTGAACGCATTGTATTGGAATAGCACGTTACTCGTGGCCCTCTCATCCAATTAGCGATACTACAAAATTTAGGATATCTCGCAATTCGTCTACATGCACCAGCGTTATGCTATTTTCTTGTTCTAAAGGAATTTATTCATGAAAACTAGTAAATTCCCTTAGGTAGGATTCTCTGCATTGGTTCATCCTGTAAATATTTCATTCATCCACCGGGTGTCTATATAGAGCAGTTTTAGAAGCCTTACTCTTGAATCCATTGCTACCATGTCAAATATATTTCAACTTATGACTTGCAGTGACCATAAGAAGCGGCCAGTTTTATGAATATATACCTAAAAAAATTCCTTCTCTTACGCTAAGATGATTAATCAGTTGTAAAATATCCAACTGACATAAAACCAGCACAGTTTTGAGTTCAGCTTGAAGCATCTCACGTGTCTAGCCACACTGAAGAGTTAGAATACAATGAAACAACCTGTCTATTGTTGAATATATATATATATATGTGTATATATATATGTATATATATATATGTATATATATATATATATATATATATGTATATATGTATATATATATATATATATATATTCAATATATATATATATATATATATATATATTCAACAACAGAGAGACATATTCTGTGCGGTATGGACTCGTGGTCCTGGGGAAGAGTTTCGGCTCTGAGGTTGCTGGTTCGATTCCCAATAGGGAAGATCACAGTCAGTATTACTGATGAGACCCAGTAAGGTCAAAAGAGCTGTACGTATATATATATATATATATACAAGACGTAAATGTAGATTGCAGTTGTTGCTCAGACTCCTATTAATTTAACATAATTCAATACATACATAATACGTTACATTACAATAATTTCAATTTTCAACTATTTTTCAAAATTGATCAAATAATGCTGGTTTACATGGTTGATACTTAACTACACATACCATAAATGACAAATTGGATTAAAATTTTAAAGATTTGGTAGTTAGACCAACGTAAATACCCTGTTTGATGACATATAAGACGCACTAATTTATAAGACGTACTCCAGTTTCAGCAAAGCTAATAAAAAAAAAAAAAGTACCCATATTAAACATGATGAAATAAATATAATCAATATTATCAATGATGAGAAATTTAATCTGCATCGTAGCCCTTTGAATAATGACAATATATATATATATATATATATATATATATATATATATATATATATATATATGACAATTATTCTAAAGTCTAAGCTAACAAAAGTTGTTAGGGAGATAATTTCGGCCGAATATTGCGAATTTTAAACATTGCATATTGCATTTAAGACGCAGTGAAATTTCAAAATATATATTTAACTTAAAAAAAGGGGTGCCTTATATGCCTTCAAATACAGTAATGTGTCCTGCGTGTCTCAAAATCACTGCTCTTAAGCTCATACAGTAGCGCATACCAAGCTAAAAGAAGTCACAGCAACCTGAGTATGTAGACTCTAGTTATGGATAAGTTTACCTCTCTCCCGTGAAGTTGGGATTCTGGTTTAGTTTTGGTTGTGTTTGTTTGTTTTTATGGCATATAAACCAGTGTTAGCTATTTAATGCCAGGTATATTTTATATAAATAAACAGTTTTATTTCAAACAATTCAGTTTAACATAAGTACATAGTTTAGATGTCAAAAACAGTTATATTTCAAATAATTTAGTTTTGAACTAGACACCATCATCATCTTGTCAAGCTATCAGCACGGATATACCTGCCCGTCTCTCACCACCTCTCCTTATCATCTATGGCTTCCGGCTGGTCCTCAGGGCTACATTCCGTATCGACACAAAGCTGCTGTATGTAGGTTCGAGCTTGTCGTCCTGCCTTTACTTGACCATGTGAAGGGGTCCACTGGAGTACATCACTTATAAGCTCCTCCCTACTTCTCCACCAGTCTCCGGCATGTCCGGTTCATCTAATTTTGATAGTTTTCCTAAGAGGTGGTAGGTGTCCGTACAGCAGCTGCTTTGTGGGGTACTACCTCCAGGACCTGTTCAATATTACTCGCTGCATTCTTGTGTAGTTGCCGTCAGCAAACAGTTCTATTTGGCCCATTGATAGGACCCAATCAGGCCCTATTACGCTGGGGCAGAATGGACCTGAGAGTGATGGTAATGAAAGTTTCCACCACTTTCCCAAAAGCTGTAGCATTACTGAAGCCTCAATATCAGATTGTTTCATGAAATAATCAGGAAACTCGTTGAGGGAGACTTACCCCACTGCAGAGATGCAATCGGTGTTTTCTACAGCCCCAGCCGACTGGGTTAGTGAAGTTGGGAGTTTTTATACAACAAAGTACGAAAATGAATTGAATTTTTTTCAAAGTTTTGGTCCGTGCAAATTTGTTGCCCGTATATCACGTGAGTGAAACATTTGAAGACATGACAAGTAATTCGTGGTTGGAATGAACGTTGTTTGTGCGATGATACCTTGTAAATTGCTTTATTCACAGCAGGATTTGAAAGCTGTGCAAATGAACAAGCAACGTTGATGTACGTTTTCTTTTTAAGTAAAGGAATTTTATTGTAAATTGAATTTCTATGACCAAAAAATCCGGCGAACACTTG
Source organism: Sepioteuthis lessoniana (assembly GCA_963585895.1). Classification (NCBI taxonomy): domain Eukaryota; kingdom Metazoa; phylum Mollusca; class Cephalopoda; order Myopsida; family Loliginidae; genus Sepioteuthis; species Sepioteuthis lessoniana. The sequence goes on from OY757904.1 coordinate 27,564,973, forward strand.
CACGTGACATACGGAAACATTGGACAGTTCTTTCGACTTTATTAGGTCTCCTCAGCAGTGTATACTGTGATCTCCCCCCACTGGAAATTGAACCAGCGACCACAGAATGCAGAATGCAATTCACAATATAATTCCTCTCCCTTCAAAAGAAAATGTGCATCTATATTCTTGCCCTTGAGAATATAATAATTACGTGGATGCGTATTTCCAATCATCCTGGGAAGACGTGGCCCTGGAGGTGACCGTGTCTTCTGTAAATAGTACGGATGTAACTTGCAAGACACATTCAGGTTAATTGGCTGCGCAATTACCATGACTTGTTTGTTTGGCACCAGTTGTGTGCGAAGTGGTTCAGTGGTAGAGTTCTGGCTCAGTGATTGCTGGTTCAATCTCCAGTGGTGGAGATCACGGTATTCACTGCTGATGAGACCTGATAAGGTCGAAACAGCTGTCCAGTGTTTCCGTATGTCATGCGCTAGTCTTCGCCGGATTTTCTGAATAAGCAACGTATTGTAATTCGGGAGCTCATCGTGTATGAGTGCGAATTGGGTCATAAGGAAGTGGAAGCAAACTACGAAATTTTTCTTGTAAAAGGTGACAATGCAGTCGATTAGAGTTCAATAAACAGATGTTTGAAGACATTTTGCTTGAGAATCCGGAAAATAATAGGGATTCCAAGTAATTGCCATAAAGGTAAATCCAACGAGTAATACTCGGAGAGTATTAGGTGAGTTATTCTTCTCATAGTCCAGTGTTGTTCCTCAAATTCACGACTTCGGCAAAAGCAATCAGTGATACTGATTTACAAAAATTGCAAAAATTTTGATTAACCCCAGTACATTAGATGTTAACGTTAAAACAATTTGCTTCCAGAAAAAATATATCGTTTTGTTTCTTTGTCTAACCCATAACTAGAGAGTTTAAGGGGTTCATATATTTCCCTAAAGTCGGGGTTCCCGTGGTGTAATGGTTATCGTCGTAGGAAATGTACACGGCAACACGAGATCAAATCCTGGACGAGACTGATTGCCTTTCACATAGCACTAATACCCTTGGGAAAAGGTATGAATCCAATTATTCTCCCTCCAGCTATCGGTAAATAATAGGTCAGACTGGGTTCTTCAGTCTTGATAAGGCAACTAATCCTGGAGAAGGAAAACTCTGATTTCTAACCTGTTAAATTCCGCTTAAAAATTGAACCTGTGTCATATCCTACCCGAGCGGAGGGGTTGGCTAAATATTATATATTTCCCTACAGTATAAGCCTGGAAGTATTTTTGACCCTGGAGTTCCAACCCTTTTAGTAATGATGTCACAATGCAGTATCAGCACTTTGCCACTACAACTTCAATAATATGTAATCCAAAACATTTCTGTGTTACTTCCGGTTTATCGTAGCGAACTAGTTATATTGTTTTCGCGGGATTACAAATTATGCAGACTCTGCAATGTGCATTATTCATTGAAAAGGTGAGCGTCATCAGATGAAGCGGTATTTTACTATTATCAGGTTCCAATTCTGAAACACGCATACCATTGAACACGGAAAGACATTGATTATCATGGTTACTATAAGAAGCCCGCAACGACACAGTCGCATATTGAATAAATATCAATCTACTGTGTGCTCTAATGCATTCCTCTTTCGAATTGATTAAAAAATGACTGCAATTTGTGCCGTTGTTGACCTTTTTCTAATTTCTTGAAAAGATAAGTATTGATCGCTTAATGGCTTGTATGTTGCTGGTATTCGTTCGAGCTCTAACAATAGGTAATAACGACAACTGAATATGAGCAGACTTCTCGACTTTTATCCATAAGAAATTTCCTTTCATCAAAGTCACTCAAATCTTTCTTCAAGCCAATAGATGCAACATTTATCAAATCACTGTGAAACACTCGGACTGGCATATATGCTAATAGACCTTAGGCCAAGTAATATTTATTTATTATGAAACCGTGTCTATGTGATAGAGGTCAGACTAATTTGAAACATAAGCCACTTTATATATATATATATATATATATATATATATATATATATATATATGGAAAAAAATTAAAACAGTCTATTACCGTTCCTAGAATTCTGTTGAAAAACAGTGCAATGTAATTAGCGTCGAAAAATGTATTTTTAAAAATAAAGATCTATATCTCATCTTCTTTAGGTCTCTCTTTCTCTCTGTCTCTATCTTTCTCAGTCTCTCTCTGTCTCTCTGTCTCTCCATATATATATATATATATATATGTGTGTGTGTGTGCGCGCGTGTGTGTGTGTGTGTGTATCTGTATGTATGGGTGTTTATGTGAGAGAGTCAATATTTACATTATTTCGTTGTTATATACCCATTATAAACTCTGCATAACATATCTATTCGTCTTCATAAGTGTAAGCCTCCTTTCTATCTCTATCTAATGCAACTATCAGAGAATCTATCTCTTCAAGAATATTCAAACGATGTAGACAAATTATCATAAATAAGAAATTTGGTATCTTTTCAACGCCAATTCGACAAATAATGTGACAAAGTCAAAAAGCCCGGTGTCTTTGATTGTACTGTGGTTAGAAATATTAGTAGATTCAACAATTTTCCCGTGTTTTTATTATGTAGTTGATCATGTCAGGCTGATTGTACAGACTCCCTTAGCTTTCTCCACCACCATCAGTCATTATCATTCATCACTTCTGGTAGATGCTCTAGACTGCATCAAGTGTCCGTACAGAGCTGATGTAAATCTGCTCTCCTCGGCCAGCAGCGCTTAGTCCACGAGTAAAATTAAAGAAGATCGTCATCAATACACTTGCCCTTACTTCTGCAGTGACTCGCTTGTCTTGTTCGTCTTATTTGGATGGTCTGTGAGAAGAAAACGAAGAAAGACAACTGCTGTTTTGACGGGTGTTATTTCCGGGATTTTTTCAAAACAGTACACAGAATTCTTCTGTATTTTACAACTAGATTTTTTTTCTTCGCATTTCATCAAAGTCTAGATGGTATTTCTATCCAGTATTACAGACGCGGCCACATTTTTCTTGTTTTATTCAATCCTATACATCAAATTTCCATATGATCAATTACCTTTCGATAGCTATTGCCCATTTTCCCTATGCATATGTTGGCATCTCTTTCAGCAGATGAGATATAAGTACCAAGGTATGTTAACTGGTCTACTAATTTCAAAGCGTTGCAACTTAAAATAGAGATGGCTCCATCTATTTCTTTTAAAAAGCAGACTATTTCCAGCAGGAAATATGACAGATGCAAACTACGTAGATGATTTCGTTCTTCTCGCAAATATGCCAGCCGAAGCCGATTCTCTGTTACATTACTTGGTGTAAGCAGCAAATGGCATTGGCTTCAGCATGACTGCAGAAAAAAATTATTTATATCTACGAGGTGCATTCAGTAAGTTTTCAGACTTTTTTGTAAAGGCATTTAAAATTGTCGTAGATTCTTGAAAAATCAGTATGTTATTGCTATACACCTTATAAGATGACTGACCAATTTTTATGATTTCAAATTCAAATGAACAGCTAGTGCAGCAATGAGAATACACCCTACTAAAGCATGATTGTCACAGCTGGTGGATTTCAAAAATGCAATCGGGACGTGAGGACACGTTGGAAAGATATGCAACAAGATTCTGTTTTAAACTTGGAAAAATGCCACAGAAACGTATGGAATGCTTCAGACTACTTTTGGTACATCTTGCATGAATCGGTTTTTGAGTGGCATAAGAGATTCAAGGAAGGCAGGGAGTCTGTGAGGGATGATGAGAGGTGTGGGAGGAGTATGAAAGTCAATTGACCAGAGTTGATTGGCCAAAGAGTTAAGGTTAGGGTTAATATGTTGACGTTTTAAAGCGGGGTCAGGAAAAGATTCCGTCGGAAGAGGCCAGCACTCTTCAAATCGGGTCAGTGGCATTTCCAACAGGACAATGCACCAGTCCACAACTCCATCCTTTTCACAGACTAAGCTTAGAGGCTGTCGCTATGAGACAATTGAGGTGATGAAAGAGGCTGTGACGAAGGTCATTGACGGGCTCACACAAGAGGACTTCCATGGAGCCTTTCAGAAGTTGTTGGAACGGTAGAACTAGTGCATTGTAGCCGGAGGAGATTACTTTGAAGGGGACTAGAGTTTCATGTGTGTACTATTAATAAAAGTGCCCATACGAAAAAAGTCTCGAACTTCATTTAATTATCCTCATATATATATATATATATATATATATTATCAAGACATGTTGCTAGCTCGAATTTCCCGGACACTTTCTGTCACTTTCCTTCTGTCTGTCTGTCTGTCTCTAACTCTCTCTTCTCAGGTAACTATTATCTATCACTTCCGGCAGTTTTTCCAAACTACAATCTGTGTCCCCACGGAGTTGATGTAGATAAGTTTTTGCTGGTCGGCTAACCCTGGCGCTTATATGATAGAGTCCATAGAAGAACGTCATTTATGAATTAGTTCTTGCTGCTTCAGCAATGTCTTCTATGTCTTCTTCTTCTTACTTGGATGGTTTTAAAGATGGGAAGTAGGTGACTATATGACTCATCGTGTATATATATATATGGAAAATGTTTTATCACCATCTGCATCAAACCACTGTTGACTTGTAGTTATCCTTTAACAGTAAAATCCAAAGAGATTTATCCTGAAATAAAACTTGCAGTTTGCATACTTACAATTTATCTTGCTCTTCTCGGAACTAGACTGTTGCTAAGTAGACCGAGTGAGTGGCAAAAGTGGCGTGCAAAGGAATCTCACTAAAATCCATCGATGCAACTTGAATATTTCTGATAAGTTGTGCGTAAAATGATCATTCAACAAGATTCCTTAGCAAACTAGGAGACTCCCCAGAAAGACGAGGTAGCTCCCAGTATTGTTTGAGTGACATTCTAGAAAAACTGATACTAAAATTCAAACATGGCAAGTAAAGACAAAAGAAAATTCTCTCAGGCAGGAAGAGAGAATATATGGGCCGTTTGATAGACCTAAAGCTTAGCGAGCTGAAGACATTTTAACAGTCTGAGACAACTGAGATTTCATATAGCATGCTAGAGCAAGTTACGTAATACTCTGATTGAAGAATATAAATCGAATAGTGGGATGACAAATCCGAATCACCCCCTCAGTATTTATTGTCTCATTTCTGATCATCAGAGCTCAAATGAGTTTAGGTGACTGAATGAGAATGTGGCAATCTCAAGAAAAAATCAGGGAAAACTTCAATCGAAACGAGGTGCTATTTAATCAACGCAACATAACTGACGGGGAAAATGAAAAAACAAAACAAAAAAAAAAAACAGTTGCATGACACTGTAGACAAGACAAAATAATACCCTGTTCAGTGGCCAAAGTTGAAGGTGACGCCAAGGGTTGAAGTACGACCTTATCCACTGAAACTCGGATATCACCACTTGTTAGCAGCTGATGAGGACAATATATACCCGGTACATTTGCTCTCTCTCTCTCTCTCTCTATATATATATATATATATATATACTTTAATTTGGCAAGATGAAGTCATAATCAACTAAGACATAGCCAACAATTCTAGCCAGAATAAAATATTAATAAATCTCTCCCAGCGTCCCCACTCCAGTCTCAGCTAAGTGATGTACGCGAAATTATTATTGTTGATATTTTCCTCTTTAAATCTTTAATTACAGTTTATGTATTCATTTTGCTCTATTTTACATTTCTACTGACCCTACAAGTATTAAATAAGTTTCTAAGGATAAGTTGTAACAGAAAATAGAGATGATTGATTGTTCAATTTTTTGAATAATACTAACATATGCCCAATAAATATTTCCTTCTAGCACTGAAGGTAAAACTAAAAGGAAATTGATAATTCCCGGAAAAATTCAAGATTGAGTAAACCACACACACACACACCTACACATTTATATATATATTTGGAAGCTGCGTGTTTATGTTCGAGATAACATTAAAGGATATATATATATATATATATATATATATATATATATATAGAGAGAGAGAGAGAGAGAGAGAGAGAGAAAGATATATATAGAGAGAGAGGTGCATCTGTATATCTACACAAACTCACACAAACACACACTTATATATGTCTGTGTGCGTGTCCGTATGTCTATATAAAAATATTAGAATCAATAACATTAAATCATAATAGATACTTCTATTTTTTCAAAGTCATAATCATTTTGAGATGACCTAAAAGGCATGCAATACAATTTCTTAGTGAACCGCTTCTTGGAAATTTATGATCTTGAACGATAGATATTTTTGGACAGATTATATATAAATTTAGGGACGGGAGATCCCATTATAACTGTAAATACATTGAATTCTGTTATTTTTATGGATGTGACGTTGCAACTGAATCATTACCTAGCAAACCTCATTGGTAATAAGTATAGATGTTCGATTTCTGACTTCTGACCAATATTTATGGCCTTGTGTCTGACTAAATAAAAAAAAAGATTGTTATTATTGATAATTTTATATTAGCAGTAGAAACACATGTGTGCAAAAAGTTTATTTACATCAAATGGAAAGCAATTTCGATCCCTCTCTCTCTCTCTCTCTCTCTCTCTCTCTTTGAATATATATATATATATATATATATATATATATACCTGTCTGTCACTTGTACGATCGTCATAAATTTCTGATTGATAAGTACACACGAGAGAAGAGCGGGTTAAAAAATTTAAATATGAAGGTAATAGTTCTGTCATCATCATCATCATATCATGCTGGCAGCAAAGATATCCCTGACCCTCTCTCGCCATTCATTCCTATCGTTCATCGCCCTAGGCAGGTCTTCAGGACAACAACCTGTATCCTCACATAGCTGCTGAATGTACGTTCGTGCTGGTCGTCCTGCTTTGGTGCGGCCGTGTGTGGGGATCCATAAGAGTACATCTCTTATGAGTTCATCTCTGCTTCTCCAGCAATGTCCTGCATGTCTGGTTCGCCTAACTTGAATAGTTTTCGTGATAGGGGGCAGGTGGCCGTACAGTTGGTGTCTTGTGGGGTTGTTGCTGCCAGGACTTGTTCTGGATTGCACGCAGCATTCTTGTGTAATTGCCATCTAGTTTCTTCTCCAGCCGTTTTGTTAGCGTCCATGTAGTGCATCCATATAGCAGTATCGATGTGACCGCTGCCTGGAAGAAACTGCGTTTCATTTTATCGGTTAGGTCTGATTTCCATATAGTCGATAGCCTATTGATAGCTGTCCATGCTTTCGTTAACCTCGTTTCGATGTCCTTTTCGGTTGATTCGACGCTGCTTCCTAGGTACGTGAATTTGTCTACTAGTTTAAGAGGGGTTCCTTTTAGAGTGGAGATGTCCCCCGTTTGGTTATAGCACATATATTCCGTTTTGTGTGCATTAATATGGAGGCCTATGCTTGCTGCTGCTCGTTCCAAACTAAGCAGAAGTGCTTCGGCTTGGTCCGGTGTATTTGCCAGTATCGCTATGTCATCGGCGTAGTCGGCGTCGGTAATTGTTGTTGCGGGGTATCTTCTGCTTCTTTTCTTCGTCAGTTCGAAGCCATTCTCTTTGATTTTGTCAATCGATGTTCTAAGTACGTAGTCTAGACAAATGATAAAGAGATACGGAGCCAGCGTGTCCCCTTGTAGTACTCCTGCTACAATGTCGAACTATTCTGTGTCTCCATCTGGTGATCGTACTTTTACTTTAGTGTTTCTATAGAGAATCGTTATTGCCGCTACGGTTTCTTTAGGTATGCCGTACGCTAGTAGGATTTGTTCCATCTTTCCTCTGTGAATGGAGTCGAAAGCTTTGGTAAAGTCGACAAATATTAATGTCGCTTGTAGGTTCTTTGCCCGTACACCTTCAAGGATTCTGCGGATGGTTAATATTTGTGAGGTCGTAAGAAATAGTTCTGTAGAGTCTATCAATCAGAAATTTTAGACGAGCTAATAAGTGATCTACTCCTATGGACCCCCAAATATGGCCGAGCAAAAGCAGGACGACCAGCGCGAAAATACATACAGCAGCTATGTGAGGATACGGAATGTAGCCCTGAAGACCTGCCGGAGGCGATGAACGATAGGGAGAAGTGGGGCTAGTGGCACTACATGATGATAATGATGATGATGATGATGATTAGTGATATCTGAAATGTAATCACTACGTCTATATCCTTCGACCAATACCATTACACACTCGGCAACTGCACCTCTTCCCTATTAGCATTGCGCATATTTGAAATATTCATTGTCTATAGAAACACCAAAGTAAAAGTACGATCACCAGATGGAGATACAGAATACTTCGACATTGTAACAGGAGTACTACAAGGGGACATGCTAGCTCCATACCTCTTTATCATTTGTCTAGACTACGTACTTAGAACGTCGATTGATAAAATCAGAGAGAACGGATTCCAGCTGACAAAGAAAAGAAGCAGAAGGTACCCCGCAAAAACAATTACCGACGCCGACTACGCCAATGCGCAGCGATACTGGCAAATACACCCAACCAAGCCGAAACACTTCTGCATAGTTTGGAACGAGCAGCCGCAGGCTTAGGCCTCTATGTCAATGCACACAAAACGGAATATATGTGCTATAATCAAACGGGGGACATCTCCACTCTAGACAGAACCTCTCTTAAACTAGTAGAAAATTCACTTACCTAGGAAGCAGCGTCTCATGAACAGAAAAGGACACCGACATGAGGTTAACGAAAGCATGGACAGCTATCAATAGGCTATCGATTATATGGAAATCAGTCCTAACCGATAAAATGAAACGCAGCTTCTTCCAGGCAGCGATCGCATCGATACTGCTTTATGGATGCACTACATGGACTCTAACAAAACGGCTGGAGAAAAAAGCTAGACGGGAATTACACAAGAATGCTGCGAGCAATATTGAACAAGTCCGGACGGCAACACCCCACAAGACACCAACTGTACGGCCACCTGCCTTCTACCACGAAAACTATTCAAGTCAGACGAACCAGACATGCAGGACACTGCTGGAGAAGCAGAGACGAGCTCATAAGTAATGTACTCTTATGGACCCCCACATATGTCCGAGCAAAAGCAGGACGACCAGCACGAACATACATTCAGCAACTATGCGAGGATACGGGATGTAGTCCAGAAGACCTGCCAGAGGCGATGAACGATAGGAAAAAGTGGCTAGAGAGGGTCAGGGATATCCGTGCTACCAGCACGACATGATGATGATGATGATAGTTTGAATGATCCAAGAACTTACAAAAGCTAAACCTAGAGAAACTGATACATTCATACTTTATCACTTTCTCTTTTTGTCATAATTTATTTTTTGATTCAGCTTTTTAATGACTCTATCTCATCAGAGTGGTTAGCGATCATAATCGAGAGGAACCCGAAGGCTCCCTTTTCAATAGCTACTACACCAGGGTGTACGGAGGGCGCAACTCCTTTCCCTTGATTGATCCACTTTACCCTTGATTCGTACCTTATAATGCTATTAAGCAAGGAGACATCAAGTACCACTTTATGTGTCTTTGGTATGACTCGACCAGGGATTGAATGAACCCTTGTCTTCTAGGCCATTGGCGAAAACTTAACCAATTAGACCAATCTTATCAGAAAGAAGCTATTATTGATATATTAAATTATAAATAATTCACAATGTCTCTTTATTTCTGTAAATATGTATCTGTCAAGCTCACCATTCCCTAGTAATGTGAATTTCAATTGTCTGTGCAATGCGAGACAATATTGATACTTCTGGAAGGGAATATTTGGATGAATGTCCCCTTACACAATAATGAGACGAAATTAGTAATTACTAATATGTAAGCGAACAACCAATTTCAGAGTTTTCAGAATTTGAATTGAATTTGTAATTATGCACACAAAATAGAAAACCAGACTAATCAATATTTCAATATTTATAGATATTTTATGCGTTGTACTATTATTAAATTTTAGTGCAATTTGTGTGAAATTGAAACTATGCTAGAATTAAATTAGTTATTCAAATTTATTATATTTTTTAAAAATTTGATTATTTTACAAACCTTTTATGGCTATATTATTACAATATTTTGAGAGTTTGATTCTATCAATTTTGAACATTATAATCATAATTATTCAAAAATGTCTTCCGGGTGCAAGGAATTAGGTTTGGATGTAATAAAATATTGTTTTAAATTAGAACGACTAACGACACGAAATAAGAAAATAGAAAAATGTTACATTTTAAATGTTTAAATATATTTTTAATGGATTTTTGTAAAAGAAAATATGTGGAGGATTGTTTTTATTGTTTGAGAATAAAAACGATATTATTAGAAATCAACAACACAAACTGATTATAATCAAAAACAATTTTGTTCAAAGAAGTACGAAAATTATCGCCACAATATACTATTTAAACTTTTTTCTTTGGGATATATTACTCACATTGCAAGATTTTAAATGCAATAATGACGTTGTCTGTTTTAAGTCAATCGATTAATTCAATCGATTATTAAGTCAATGCATTTGTTCCTGTGGTGTAATCGGTGGGTGCTGGATTGTGGCCAACATGTAAGTAACTTAGTTAGGCTTAAATAAAGATATTGTTAATAAATAAGATCATATTTTAGATTTTTTAAAAATTATTATTCAATATCCATTAAGAATACATTGCAAAAAACTAAGGGATTTCTGGTCTCGATTGTGATGCAGTTACGTTTCAGGATGGACATATAATCTTCATTATGAAAAGCTATTTGTTTATTTTTCAATATAAACTCGTATTACAATATACGAGGATTATTAAATAAGTTTCCAGACTTTTCTCGTATGGGCACTTTCATTGATAGTACACTCTTGAATCTCTAGTCCCTTTCGAAGTAAGTTCCTCCGGCTGCAATGCACTAGTTCTACCGTTCCAACAAATCCTGAAAGGCTCCATGGAAGTCCTCTTGTGTGAGCGCGTCAATAACCTTCGTCATAGCCTCTTTCATCTCCTCAATTATCTCATAGCAACAGCCTCTGAGCTTAGGGAATAACAAAAAGACACAGAGATGAAGATCTGGACTATACATAGGCTGATAAACTGTCTAGATGTCCATCTTGGTCAAATAGTCTGTGACAAGGATGGAGTTGTGGACTAGTGTATTGTCCTGGTGGAAATGACACTGACCCGATTTGAAGAGTTCTGGTCTCTTCCGACGGGATCTCTTCCTGAACTCTCTTAAAACGTCAACATAGTAACCCTAAACCCTAACCCTAACCCTTCGGCCAATCAACTCTGGTGTATTGACTTCCTTAATCCTCCCACACCTCTTATCATCCCTCACAGACTCCCAGCCTTCCTTTACTGTCTTATGCCACTCAAAAACTGATGCTCGACGCATGCAAGATGCTCCAAAAGCAGTCTGAAGCATTCTATGCGTTTCTGTGGCATTTTTCCAACTTTAAAACATACTTCTATTGCTTATCATTCTTCTGAAGTGCTCTCACGTCCATATTGCATTTTTGAAATTCACCACCTGTGACAATCATGCTTTAGTAGGGTGTATTCCAATTGCTGCTGTAGCTGTTCATTTGAACCTGAAATCGTAAAAAATTTGCCAGTCATCTCATACGATGTATAGCAATATCATAATGAATTTACAAGAGTCTAAGACAATTTTAAATGCCTGTATAAAAAAAGCTGTAAACTTATTGAAGGCACCACGTATATATATATATATATATATATATATATATATATATATATATTTCTCTGTTTTTATTTTTATGCTTATTTCTCTGAATCTGGCTGCGTGAACCTAAAATAACAGATGATACAACTTGCAGATAAAATAAATTTAGACAATATTATATCTGGGAAAAAATTCAGTTGAAAAAGAAAAAGACAGAAAACATACGTAATGCTTGAAAATGTCTAGTCAAAGAAAAAATACACAAGCAGATTTACCTAAGGTAATACGTAAACGTGCTCAATAGACTAAGTCGATCCTAACTATATATATATATATATATATATATATATATATATGTGTGTGTGTGTGGGCGGGTGTCTGTGTGTCTGTGTCTTTTAAAATGAATTGGTATACAAGTATATATTATGAAATATTAAAATTTATTTAAATTCACACACACACACACACACACACACACACACACACACATATATATATATATATATTGGAACTTTTTTTTCCTTCAAGTCAATTAAATAATTTACAAGCATAAGAATTAATCAGATGATTCCATTGGTCATTACAAGTTGACCTTTCATGACAAATCGATAAGTATGTTTAGAAAAAAGATTAAAAAACGGACTAAGATACAGTGGGTGAAATAAATAAAAACGTAGAAAAAAAACATATTGATACGGATTAAAACCACAAGTGTTATATACTCACATAATAAATATGCTTATATACACATGTACATGTTCATGCAGCATCATAACGACACAATAAATAATCAAACAGATGCACAATGATAAAGTCGCAAGAATAAACGAGGCACGCAAGGAAGACGCAGGAAGACTTCTTTATAAAATATTTTACCTCTCATCTTTATTTGTAAGTTTTGAAACGGTTGTTCAAAGTTTGCATGTGAGGGAAAGCTGGAGACCGAACATTACTGAAATATTTTGACCCCGAAGTTATGGCCGTCAGCGTTGTGTCTTTCTCGTTCTCCATGGTTGCTCAACCGGACCCTGGAGTAAACTCTTCTGTGTGCTGGCTTTCCCTACTACACCGCGTCTACTTCCGTCTTCCACTGTACTGCTTGCCCTCCTTCTCGCCTATCTCCCACTGTCCTCAATTCGTCGGCCTTATATTACCTTCAAACTCCCACGCAGTAATATAGACACGCCTCAACGCCTACGCAACCTCTTCCGATTTCCAGCGACCGGGATGTGTCACTTCCTTCCGGTGCACCACCTTGAATGGCATTTTTGGCCGGGTCAAAAGTTCAAAACATAACACAAGAAAGCTATGATGTTATCGGTAAAATACAATGCTACATCTTGCATGGATCCAGATCTAGATCAATGGGAAAAATGTGGAGTATTTTTCCTTACAGTTACTCCCAGGTCCACTCTAGGTATGTTTGTAAATTAGCTGTATTAGATAGAAAAACATAATGTCATGCAAAAAAAAAAATGAGACGACACAAAAATATAAATGTACGCAATTCTCTAACCTCCAGGCCCAAAAAGAGCACGAAACAGTCAGACATACGAAATCAATCAAACAAACATCTCTAATAAATCGATTTGTTTTATTCCCAGTTGACTGTATAATATTTCTAAAGAAATCACTAACTGAATATAAAAAAATGCCTGGAATTGAAAACAATATTTGAAAGCATCTTTTCTAAAAGGAGAGATACCATGAGGTGTAGCGGCTAACGTGCTGGCCTGAGACATCGTTGTAAGCCAGTTCGAACTCCAGTCACGCCATTACACACAATTTTGGGTTAATAATCTTAGAAAGTGTATGAATAAACTTATCATCCCAGCTATGGCTTAAATGAAATAATTACTGTTCTTCTACAATGATGGCTTCGGCATTAAATATCCCACGACGGTTTGACATATCATTTTACAAATGAATCAAACTAAAACCCATCTCTTCTTTAAAAGTGTCCTTCAATTACCTTTATATTTGATTTGGTTTCCATGCCTACATATATTGCTATATTCAGATATATTTAAGAAGGTTTTCAAATATCGTTTTGTCTTTGTTAAGCTACCGCCTTTATTTTATTTCGGCTATTTTGAAAAAGTTAATATATTATATGGAACAAATATAAACAACAACAGAAGTGAATGAGTGGAAGAATTCCCGGGAAGATCCCTATCGAATATACAGTTACAACATGATTTTTCCCCTCTTCTCCCCGTGGACCGATTTATGACGTGGACGTTTTGACTGAATCATAAATTCAATTAGGATGATAAGAATCATTGCCTAAACCCAAAGGTCCTTAGCATTCGCTTACTCTTTAACCAGTAAACCCAATTTAATAATTTGATCAGCGTTACTTACAAATACCGTTCACTTCACTGATGTGCATTACAGTATCGTTTTCTTTATTCTTACTAATATTAAAAGATATATCAATAATGCCTGAGCCTAACAATGAAAAATGCATTTATTTTACAAGACCAAAGTAATTTTACAGTATAATTTTATTCTTGATCAATGCACATAATACTTTATTGAATGGTAATCCCATTGATCAAATATTATAATATGAATATTAGGATGAGTTGGTGACTGCAGTCAAGGGTAACTCGAAGACTCTTTTTTCGATTGCTACTACACTGAGGTGTAGGGGAGGGCGCCACCCCTTTCCTAAGATTGCTCGACTTTACCCTTGATACGTACCTTATAATGCTGACTGATAAGCAAGGAGGTATCATGTACCATTTTTGAGTCTTTGATATGACTCAACCAGGTATTGAACTCTAGTTCTCCGAAACATTGGCGAAATACTCTATCCAGGGAAAGGAGTAATGCCCTCCCTTACAACTCAGTGTAGTAGCTATTGAAAAGGGAGCCTTGGAGTCGCCCTCGACTACAGTTGCCATCTTACCTACTATTAAGATGAGAATTATGTTATTACAAATACTCATACTACGGATTTATTGATCCAACCGGTCACTTTAAATTTTGCAATATGATAATAACATTTTGATATCTTGGAACGAGAAGCAATTGGATATGACGGATAAGCTGTTTTCGAAATTACATTAAATGTAAGTAATACTAACATCTCACTTTATCAGGTATTTTTGCCCAAATTACAAGAACATATCTTCAAAGAAATCGCCTTAGGCTTCAACCATGCGCACTAGACGACATCGAAATCTCATGCAACATTACTGTCGTTTTTCTTGTTTCAATTGGTAAATGCTGCCGTTATCCATGACTTGAGTAGTTCTTGAGTGTTGAACGTTGATAGTTTTATTAGTCTCTTGCTCATCCGATCCATGAAAGACAAAAAAAGTCATGATGGTTACTCGTGGGGAAGTAAAGCCGAAGTTATTAAAAATATTCGTTTATAGACTCTTAAACTTAGTCACACCATCCAGCAAGAATTTACATACCTCATCCTTATGCAGACTCTAGATGCAGTCAAGGGGATCTGCCAGAAGTAATGTATGATTGGGATGAATGGTGTGTGGGGGGGTGAGAGAGAGAGAGAGAGAGAGTTAGGGGGCTCCGTTCTATCAGCACAAGTATTTGTCGCTGCCTCCCACCAGACACGACTTGACACAAGGTCAAAAGCCCGAAGGCCGATTAAAGTGGGGATAAAGGGGAGGGGAAGGTCGGGAACGAGCCGAGACTCGGACCCTGCTTGTCTGTGCTGCTCATCGGCTCACTTAGTGCAATGTGAGCCTGATGAGGCAAGCAGTTTCACGAACCCAAATGTGGGTCCGGGCACGTATGCCAGTTAACGGCTTAAACTAGACGCTTGGTCTAGTGCCGTGCATGGGGGACAAAGGAGACAAAAATGCAGCTCACCCACCCGAAGGTAGCCTAGTCGAAACTAGGTGCCTAATTAAAGGCCCCAAGTCTTCCATTGTTCCTTTTCCAGGGCCACGCTCCGGACCGAAGTCCAGAACAGGCCCCGGGGCCTCGCACACAACTTGCTGATCATCCTTTCGAACATATATGGGGTATATAATCGTTTACTTTAAGCTGTTGTTCGATATTATTTGATGAAGAGAAAGATTAATTTTATGAACTCCATTCTTTCGGTTACTCAACCTGTCGGTAGGGCTTAATAAATTATTCCCAACAGAGGAGTAAAAAAAATGTGTTTTCTGCGTATAGCACGTTAATGAATGTAAAGCTATGGGTCAAGTTCTGGAGATCCGCTAAATGTGGAGTACCTCTTTATTTTCATTACTAACAGGTTCCCAAGATCCGAAGAGGAAATACTTGTTAGGGTCTCATCTACTGGTCAAATTGGTATCTTTAAAAATTTCAAAAGGGCCCGGTCAAAAAAGAAACAACAAAAAAGAAAAAAAAAAGAAAACCAAAAAATTCCTCTTAATCTTCGGTAGGTTCTCATTTTTTTGTTGACCATCATTAGGTCTCATCGTCTGGCCGAAATAAAGGGATCTCTTTGTATTAGAAAATACCAGAGTAATATGTATGCATCATTTTCCAGGATAGATTACGTTTTGTACATATACCACCTGTTTGTATAGTAAAATTTAAATTTCTTGCATAATTTCAAGTGAATTGCCTGATCCTCTTAGTCGTCTTCAGTCTTATAGTAATTTTGCGCTAATTAGTTGAATTGATGAAATAAGAAAGCATATAAAAATGTTAGATTTATTAAAGAAATATTTTAATGGATTTTTATAAAAGAAAATATGCGTATGATTGTTTTTATTATCTCTATCACCATAGAACTCACATTTGTTTCCTGCGTTATATCTATTTTTACTTTAACATATTTAGTTCTTATAGCGTTGTTTTATGCTTCTAAAAAATATTTCTCTCTCAAGGTTTTCCTTTCTTTGCCATGTCCAAGTCTTTTCGTGTGATATTTCGCTTGTTTGTTGCTTGAAGTATCAATATAGTTGTTTTTCTTCCCATTTTTGTTTTCAAGTTATTGCGATTCAGTTTATCCTTGTGTTCTTTGTGTTATTTCTGGCCGCTTTTGGAGTCATTAATTTCCATGTGCCCTAGTTGGAATTTGTTTCCATATCTACTTTCCATATGGGTTCGAGCCAAAAAACATAATCCAAATTGGTGAATATATTATGATGTAAAGCCGACGTTAGCGTTTCGGTTTCAGTAACCATCATCAGGACTTGGATATAAAAATAGTTCACATAACGATGGGTGCTTGCTGAGATGAGCATCCATCGCTATGTAAACCATTTTGATATCCAAGTCCTGATGATGGTTACTGAAACCGAAACGCTAACGTCGACTTTACATCATAATATATTTATCAATCTGGATTATGTTTTTTCTGCTACCTTTATACTGTCGGATTGTATCCATATTTACTTTTATATATATATATATATATATATATATATATATATATATATATATACTGTTACGGGACATAGTTTTCGTCCCAGAGCATGGCAGCGGATTTCTTGTTTGAGGTCAATCAGTGGGTTGACATTCTTTGAAAACAAGTCACAGGGACTGGAGGAAACTCGCTTCTCCACTAACCTAAACTCGTCCCTGTGGAATCTGTAATTGACATTGTGTTTTGAACATGAAAGCCTGTGATTTGATAGAAGGCACTGTGTGGCAAAACCTAGTGAGTTTACGCGACAGAAAGGGCAACTGAGAACAAAGTAAGTGTTAATATACCCGTCGAAAGACACACATGAAAATGACCTGGCTGGAAAAGAAATAACATGGCTAACACTTTCACTGTGGACTCACAAATTATTTCTCAAATGAAGAAACAAGAAAAAAAGTAAAAGAAAAGAAATCTTGAAATTCATACTGAACTAATAAAGTACTAGATTGTTGATGAGAAAACAAAAAGTGGCTCTTGAAAAGATGAAATTGAGAGAAGCCTCCACTGACCAAAGAAAGTAAAAGAAGAAAAGAGAATGAAAAACGTAAAGGAAAGTGAACTTTTTATGAAATTTCCAATGAAATTAATAAAGACTATGATTAGCACCTTTGCTCCAATAATATTTTTATTATACATATTTGAAGTTCTTACATATATATATATATATATATATATATATATATATATTATATGCATAATAGCATTAACACAAATACTTGAATTATTTGTGATATTCATGTTTAATCCTCTTTATCCTTTTATTTTCATTCGCATTTGGACGAATAAAATTTTTTGTTAGATAAGTTTTTTAAATTGTCTTCGGCTGACATTTTTTGGGAGATTTCCAACCACATTTTGTTCCTTTTTTTTATATATCACGGATTGATTCCGTTGACTGTCGAAAGAATATGCAAATGATATTTATACTTAATACATTATAGACCCATTTGAGCAGTATTTATAATTTCGGGCATGGTCAGGAGTAAAGAGACGTAAAGATAAATGGGAACCTCCTCGTTTGGGGACTTACAACTTATCCACATTTTTGCTTTAATCTCGTTCACCCATTTAAACAAACTTCCGATTCGAAACAATATATATATATATATATATATATATATGTGTGTGTGTGTGTGTGTGTGTGTGTGTGTGTATGTGTGTGTGTGTGTGTGTGGCCCATAAAGTTTTACCCATGAAAAAGACAGCTTTCGCTTGAGGATCTGAGTGGCACTTTTGCCATGACCGCTTTGTGGGTGGTCTGCCACTGAGCTCCTATTTATAAATCCACAAACAAAGCTCTTTTATCACGTTTCTAATTGGTGAATTTTTTGCATTAAAATGAGTTACACACTTTTTTTTTTCTTTCTGTTGAAATTGTTGATATCTCAGTTGAATAGTAAATTTCTACTATTTATTTTTTTTTTCTCTCGGTAACATGACTTTTTTCCATTTGATTATTTATAATATCAGACAAATTATAATAATTAAAGGAAATGAAGTTATGATTTTTTGAAATGTTTCAGCATTTTAAAGAGACTCTCCTGATATAAATGTATTTTTAGTGAGAGGGAAATAGTTTTCATATCGCATCTTTTATATAATGATTTACTGAATATTACTTTCATTACACGCAACCGTGAAAGTTTCGTCAATCATTATCTAAAGATACCACAGAGCTTCTTTCCTCCTCCACTTTAAAGAGGCGCAATGTGTCATTTACTTACCCTGGTTCTTTGCTTATAAA
>OY757904.1:27588753-27616253 GCA_963585895.1 Sepioteuthis lessoniana
AAATAGACCCCTACTAAACCCAGTATATTTGTACTTTATATGTTGATGAATAGAACAAAATAAGTAAGAATGTAAATCCATATGTATTTAATATTGTATCCAAAAAAGTGATTTACTATATCGGAAATATTTATTGCAACAATAGCAAATGTACGTTTGCCTATATAAAAAAAAAATCAGTTATCTTATTCACAAAAAAATTAAATCTCTTCCGTCTATAATTGCTACATAAGCCTCATTTCATTCATTCAATTCTCACTATACTAACAATCTTTTCATATCGTAATCTTTTTTGTACTAATGTGGGTTGGTCAAACTATATTTTTCCTCAGTCACAAAATGTCGAAATCCGGTTCATTGTAATCGTCTCTTGGCAATTTTCGCCAACACTTTGACCTCTGTCTTCGAGCTGGTTAGTGTTTCGGGGAACACCATTACGCAGAGTTAATACCGTTCTGAAGTCGTTCCATTGTCGAAGGACGGGAAGTATTCATTATCCTTTGCTCTGGCCGACATTGTATATAAATGTTACGGGTCGTGAGATCACGATCCTGGACATTGATCGAGAGATAACTTAGTCGATTCGCTCGACAGCAATTCTCATAGTAAGCCCGAATAATCGGTCATTTACGTGAGCAAAAATAGTTTTAAAAAATAAAAAAATAAAATAAAAACTCGGAGAAGAATTTTTTTTAAAAGAATGGATTAAAGAAGGAGGGTAGAAAGGTTCGAAAGGAAGGAATTGATGAAAGAAGGAAAAGAGCAAACAAAAGAAAAGAAATCAAGAAAGAAGAGAAATAAAAGAAGAGAAGGACCAAGGAAGGTTGGAAGAATCGAGGATATAAGAAAAAATATATGGGAAGGGGTTCAAAGGAAAAGTCTGCGTAAGAAATGAAGAACAAAAAGATTAAAAGCAAAAAAGAAAAAGTAGAAATCTAAAAAAGA
This sequence comes from Sepioteuthis lessoniana, assembly GCA_963585895.1. NCBI lineage: Eukaryota > Metazoa > Mollusca > Cephalopoda > Myopsida > Loliginidae > Sepioteuthis > Sepioteuthis lessoniana. The sequence goes on from OY757904.1 coordinate 27,589,699, forward strand.
GACAACTATATGAGTCCATCCACACACACAGACAAAAAAGTATACACACATGTACGAGGAAACACACACACACACGCACATATATATATATATATATATATATATATATATATATATATATATATGTCATGAAGTCGCACTACCAGCACTGATTTTCCAGACTCTCCCACCATTCATCCCAATCGTCCATCGCTCTAAACTGCATCCTGTGTAGGTACGTTCTTGCTAGTTGACCGATACTTGCACGTAGGAGTTTATAGGCGATCGTCACTTATGAGTTTGTCCTTGATTCTCTAGCAGTGTCGGCATGTCATATTCATCGTATTTGGATAGTCATAGCGATGGTAGATTGGCGGGCGTTCAGCTGTGATTTCTCTAGGTTTGGTTTGGTTTTATTGTTTAATGATATATCAACTTTCGTGGGTTATTTAATGCCAAAACCACCCTTCTTGAAGAACAGCAGTGCTGGTATTTAACCCAAAAAAGGGGGGATAAGTGAGTTCATACCTTTTCCAAAGGAATTTGTCCAAAAGTTAACGTAATTGTTCAACTGGAGTTCGAACTCACTACGATGATTCTGCAGTCTAGTGCCTTAAACATTACACCACTAGGAAAGATCCCGGTTTCATTAGGTGTTGCTACCAATATTTTTTCACTATAACTCGCATTCTTAAGCTGTTCCCATCAGGATTTTTCTAGACGCTGTGTAAGCGTCCATGTAGTGCATCCTGGGAGTAGTACTAATACTACTACTGCTAAAATATTTACATATATATTTTAAAAATACGAGGATCATTGAATTAGTTTCCAGCCTTTTTTTCGTATGGGCACTTTTATTGATAGTACACATATGGAAATCTAGTCCCCTTTGAAGCAATCTCCTCTGGCTGCAATGCTCTTGTTGTATTGTTCCAACAACTTCTACTAGGCCCAATACAAGTCTTCTTCTATGAGCGTGTCAATGGCCTTTGTCACAGCCTCTCTCATCTCCTCAATTGCCTCTGAGCTTAGGAAATAACCAACAGTCACAGGGAGCAAGGTTTGGACAATAGGGAGGGTGAGGAACTGTCTTGATGCCCATCTGGGTCAAATAGTCTGTGACAAAGATGGAGTTGTGGACTGGTGCAATGTCCTGGTGGAAATGCCACTGACCCGATTTGAAGTGTGCTGGCCTCTTCCGGCAGAATCTCTTCCTGAACTCCATTAAAACCTCAACATAGTAAACCTAACCCTAACCCATTGACCAATGAACTCTGGTGTATTGACTTCCTTACTCCTCCCACACCTCTCATCATCCCTCACAGACTCCCTGCCTTATTTGAATCTCTTATGCCACTCAAAAACTGATGCTCGATTCATGCAAGATGCTCCAAAAGCAGTCTGAAGCATTCCATACGTTTTTGTGGCATTTTTTCCAAGTTTAAAACATAATTTTATTGCATATCGATCTACTAAAGTGTCCTCACGTCGAGATTGCATTTTTAAAATTCACCAGCTGGGACAATCAGGTTTTAGTAGGGTGTATTCCAATTGCTGCTGTAACTGTTCATTTGAAACTGAAATCATAAAAATTGGTCAGTCATCTCATATGATGTATAGCAATAACATACTGAATTTTCTAGAGTCTACGACTATTAAAAATATCTGTACAAAAAATGTCTGCAAGCTTATTGAATTCACACACACACACACACACACACACAAAGATATATATATATATATATATATATATATATATATATATATATATGCATGTTAATATGTACGTGCGTATGTGTGTATGCGTTTAACTAACGCCTCCATCTCGAGTAGGATGTAGCTCAATATCAATTTTTATGTTTTGTCTGACAGGATTACATTCGCAGATTTCCTTCTCATAGACCAGTTGCTATTCTGAGGTTAAAGATCTCAGTCTGTATTATAATTAATCCGTAGCCGTGGGGAGGATAATTGAATCGATTCTTTTCCAAAGGCTATTAGCGCAATTTGAAATGGAATCAGTCTTGACCATAATTCGAAATCGGGTCACTGAGTTCATTTAAGATAATACCACTTACCGCAGGAGCATCTTCATATATATATATATATATATATATATATATAAACCCCTCCGCTCGGGCAGGATATGACGCAAGGTCAATATTTAAGCGGAGTTTAACAGGTTTGAATTCAGAGTTTTCCTTCTCGTAGACTAGTTGCCTCACCAAGGCTGAAGAACCCTGTCTGCCATACTATCTACCCATAGCTGGAGGGAGAATAATTGGATTCTTACCTTTCCCAAGCGTATTAGTGGAATGTGAAATGCAGTCAGTCTCGTTCAGGATTTGAACTCGTGTCGCCGTGTCCATTTCCTACGACGATAACCATTACACCACGAGCACCTCCTCATATATATATATAGAGAGAGACAGAGAGACAGAGAGAAAGGGAGAGAGTAATTGATAAGTATATAGTAAACATAGTCAAGGAACTTGGTTACTATCAGTTCCTTGCTTGTGTGATTATATGTCCCAGTGGTCATATAATACGTAATACCAAAGACTTTAAAAATGGTACTTGATACCTCCTTGCTTAACATTCAGCAATATAAGGTGGGTATCAAGAGTAAAGTCCAGGGAAAGGAGTAGCGTCCTCCCCTACACCTCTGCGTAGTAGGTATTGAAAAGGGAGCCTTTGGGTAAACCTCGACTATTGTCAAGTGCTCTTTTTGGAGTCTTTGGTATGACTCGATCTGTGATTGAACAGTTGCATCCCAGATCGTTGCCTAACGCTATGTGTTAGTTTTTCAAAATGTATAAATTTAAAAAAATTAAGGAATGACGATATGTTGTAAAACCATGAAAGACCATAGACACCGTGGTTAATGCTATTGTACACCATTTTAATGTTTCGGAACGAGATATTTTATACGAGATACCATTCTTGCAATAAAAAGAGCATAAATTATCACGGTGACAGTTTATTGAAAGCGCTTTGAATCACGAAATGTGTTCATTTTTTAGTAAAAACTAACTGATTTCTGAAGGCTCTATATGAACAGCCAAACATTCCAATTCAATCATCTCTTTTACGGAATATATATATATATATATATGTGTGTGTGTGTGTGTGTGTGTGTGTGTGTGTGTGCGAAGAGAAATAGACGTAAGGTAGTGATTAAAAGTCTGCAACTTTAGATGATTTCGCCGTGCTATATCGAGTGATATCATTTAATATAGCCAACTGATATTCGTTGGGGATTCATTATGGTATAGTGGATAATGTTCTGGGTTGTGTCATAGTAGTGAGAGATTTAGAACTCCAGTGACGATATGACGTTCTCTTACGGACTACCACCCTCCGGAAAGATGTGAACTAACTAATCCCCTACTCAGTTTATGGGTTAAATATTACAACAACGAGGCATTTATTCTGTGTCTTAATACAATAAGTTACGAAACACATTACAATCTGTTTTAGAAACATTACCCAAAATTTCTTCGAATTGAAAAGCAGTTTGAATACAGAAATTCTCCCGTAGCTCTCACCTTGGGAACCATATCACTGTCATTGTATCACAGACCAAACAAATCACCAATCTATGAATTAGATTAATTTTAATATTCCCTCTCTAATAATGGCAGAATCAAAAAGGAAAAAAGACTGGAAAAGTAATCGTGAATTTTGAGAAACTCTGTGAAAATGTGTGGAAAACAAGGGTCTAAAAATGACACCACTGTTAATGTATAACGAACAATTGTACTGAGCATATTTTCATACGGCACCTTATTACAGGGTGTCCAATGTTCATCACCTACGATTCATAGGAATTTTTCTGTAACGTTGTCTATTTTCCTTCCTGATGGTGAGCTTAGGAAATACATTCAATATAGGGTTCTCGGACATTTTTACTGGACACTGATGGCAGGAAGGAGGCGACAAACAGATTATGTCTGGAAACGCCAACTCAAGTTTGGTACATTTCTTTGGGCAGGTTTTGGAAAAAAGACTGTATAATGTATAATTTTTTTTGATTTTGTTTTTGCATTTGTTGTTAATGGCATAAACGTTTGTTAATTTTCTTTTTTTTCATTTAGAGGAGAGTACAAACCCGCAATTAGGTGTGGAAATCATTTAATTTAAACCTAAAAGCAGTTTATACATATCCTCGCTTCCAAGACTCATTTTAAATCTCTTAAAGTTTCATACTATTCTTTCTAGCCACAAAACAACTGCTCGTGTCTTGCTTTCAACAGCCAAGACCAACCAAGTAGATAATGAACTTTGGACTTATCCCTGTCAATTATATCCGCCATTGCCTGGCACCGCCAGTGTTTGTGGTTGCAGACCACCGCATTATGCTTCTCCCTTACATCATTTTTAAATTCATATATAAGATATGACTTTCCCAATATCTATCACTATTATAGCCAGTGCTTTCACTTTTTTTCTTTTTCCTTCTTTCCTTCTTTAATGGACTGTCAAATACCAATTCCCTTTTTCCTTCGACAGGCCACGAAAATAACAATGCGCATTTGAATTTTCCCAATATACAGCTCTTGCAAAAAATACTAAATACACAGCATTAGAAATGTACAAAAATAAAATCAATTATTTCGAAATCAGTCGGAAACCTGTTTTATGGATACACTACTTGGACGCTAACTAAACGGCTGAAGATGAAGCTAGACGGCAATTACACAAGAATGTTGCGAGCAATATTGAACAAGTCTTGGCGGCAACATCCCACTAGGCACCAACTATACGGCCACCTGCCTCCCGTCACGAAAACTATACAAGTTAGACGAACCAGACACGCAGGACACTGCTGGAGAAGCAAGGACGAACTCACCAGAGATGTACTCCTATGGGCCCCCGCATATGGACAAGCAAAAGCATGACGACCAGCTCGAACATACATACATCAGCTATGTGAGGATACAGGAAGTAGCTCAACCAGCCAGAAGCGATGAACGATAGGGAGAAGTGGCGAGAGAGGGTCAGGGATATCCGTACTAGCGGCCCGACATGATGATGAAGATGATAATGACAAGTCAAGAAAAGTGCCTGGTGTTAAACAAAAGCAACATCTTTTGATATAGAGCTTGTTTTCACTTATACTTCTGGAGATTAAAATCTGTTGATTATTTTTCTTACACGACTGAAACTCCAACTGATTCTTTTTGGATCTCTTAAAGTCTCACGTGATTGTTTTTATGAACGAGTGCTCATTTCCGGTCATGCGTTTGTCAGATCCTGATACCAAAAGTAATTCTATGGGGCACCGGATTATTTGGTCGGTTATTCATCTAATTTAGTTAGTTTGGTTGATAGTAGTCCGTTTTCGGTTTTGGATATGACTCGATTTTCTTTTTACCCCAGTTAATCTGTTTGGTTATTCTGTGTCTGTAGAAGGCTGTAAAGAAAGTCCTGAAGGAAGAAAATAGGCCAAAATACTTTTTAAATTTTAACTTTATTTCTGAATTCAGCAACAATTTTGTGGACGAGGAAAATTCTTCCTGAAACCGATGGAAACGGTCGCGTCCCCCAGACAAGTTGCTCAAATATATTTGTCGCTTTCGGAGGTAGAAAAGTCCAAAGTTCGTATTTTTGTCTTGTTGGTTTCGGCGTAATCAACTTGCTAGAAGCACACATGGTGTCAGATTACCAAACCTGATCACCTTTGTTCGCTGCTTGCTGCCGTATAAAAGAGCGTCTTTTCTGTCCGAATGGTACGACTTGTAAGGTTGAATTTCTCTTTTCCACAGGGACGGTTCTTTGTCCGTCAAGGCGTTATCCCTATTTCCTGTTAGGGGTTCCTGGTGATTTTTGCCCTTTTTGTAAAGTTTGGCCGGTTAAGATCCCAGCTTCAAGCGCCCTGCCTGTCTAGCGACACTGAAGTATTGTGATACAACGAAAAAGTCTGTCTATGGATGACAATATTCATAAATATATATATATATATATATATATATGCACAAATATATTTTCTTCATCTGACGAGAGTCATCCTACTCGAAAAAAATTTATAATGGAACCACTGAATTATTTTTTTTCCGTTAAATATATTTTTAAAAATGCTTTTGATCTGCATGGAACTTTCGATATATTTTCTTTATCTGCAATTAATTATATATTCGATAACATTAGGCACTCAAGTGGAGATTCCAATCACCTTGGATTAATACCCAAGAATCTAAACCCCAGACTATTTTCATCAGATAATAATACTATATATATATATATATATATATACTTTAGTAAACTAGTGCTCTAATGGCGCTATTGCGTTCACTCTTAGATGAATGCCTTTCGTAAAGTTATGAATCTTTACCGATACCAGGTATGGTTTAAGCATTAACACTGCTGTGGTCTTACAAAATTGTCTCGGACTTAAAATTACCCACGGAAATTGAATTGCCATTCCATCAAAGAAACAGTCCCCCTATATATATAGGGAGTGTTCTTTTTCATTCTCTCTCAACATATATATATATATATAGGGGCAGGTCTTTCTCATTCTCTCTCACAGTATATATATATATATATATGTATATATATATATATATATATATATATATTGTGAGAGAGAATGAGAAAGCATGTGTTTACATTTGTTCAGGTATAAATGAGTTTATCTTTGCAACCATCAGTTGTAAAGAAATGCTGTTTCAGCATATGTTATTAAAAAAATAAAAATAAAACAAACTAGACGTAATTTTCGTTAATAATTCAATGTTTTCTATTTTGCAAGACATAAACTTTTGAGTTTTTTCTCATTCAATTTTTGCTCTTCATATGGCTTTTCTTCACAGTAAAATAGTCGAAAATAGAATCTACACTGGCGTACACAAAATCACAAATACAAATTTTGCGTGAGTGAGATTATGTATGCGTACGCACGCGTCTGTGTAAGTAGAACTGCAATTTGTTTGTTTAGTATGGGCGCATTTACAAGCTTTCAGACATTTATACACACACACACACACATTTATATATATATATATATATATATATATATATATATATATATATATATATATGATTCTAAGACTAACTCTACGTTTGCCTTTCCTGAAACATAAAATCTGTATATCTCTTTACGTTCACCGCCAACGCTTACGGATTGAAACATTATATATATATATATATATATAAGTTTTGAAACCCTATATCAAAGGGTTTGTTACGTATATCCCTTTCGAACTAACTTTATATTGGTATCCTTCTTTTCTAATCCACGCTATTATTCATACATTTTTTCTTGCTTGATCAAATTTCTTCTTGTTTTTTTTTTCATTCGATTCTTTTGCTACCATTTTTCCATATACTCAGAATATTTTTGTTTAGTATTCATTTTTTTTTTAAATTGTATATTTTGGGACCTGCCTAAGTTATCTGTGCCAATATTCGTCAATGTTCTTTTTTCTTTTTCTTTTTTTTTTTTTTGTTATGTTCAATAATATTCTCGTATTTCAACTGATCTCTGTCCTACCCTTTTTTTTTTGTATTTTACCGCTCATCTTTTTTGTGAATTGATTTTTTTGTAATATTTTGTGCCTGATTTTTCCTGTTCTTATGTCTTCTTCATTTTTTCAACATTCTTGATTTCCTTTACACAATTTACGCCTTCTTTTTCTTTTTTGTACTTTTTTAATAAAACGGTATATTTCCCAATTTCATCTATTCTTAATACAAATGTGATTATTTCTGCTTGTTATATGGTTTATATTCAACGCTTTTGTCTGTTTGGTGCGATGTTGTGGGTTTCTCGAAGGTCCAACGGTTAGAAGTAAAAGAACATTGGTCTCTTGCTCTTCATATCAAGAAGTAAAGACCGACGAATTTTTACTCTCATACACACCCGAATACACACACACACGCACTCTGTCTGTCTCTCTGTCTGCCTGTTTGTCTCTGTCTCTCTGTCTCTCTCTCTCTTACACACACAGACATACAGATTTACAAAAATAGCTAAATAAAAAGTGCAAATAAAAATGTGCTGGAAATATTATTCATTAACCACAAGGCATAAAATGAACCTACACAGTTTGACAAATCTCTAAAATCAGTCAATGAAAAAACCACTCAAGTCTTATTTCTGTTATTATTCCTTCTCACCGATAAAAACAATACAGAGTGTGGTTTTATTCATCGATAGAAAAATGACCAACTTGATAAAGCTTTACCCTCTCTCTCTCTCTCTCTCTCTCTCTCTCTCTCTCTCTCTTCGCATTCCGTTGTTGAAGTAAAAATGTTCGCGACCATAGTTAAGGTGTAGGGAAGGAGGCTACTCCATTCGTTGAATTGCTCCACTTTACTCTTGATACATACCTTATTATGCGAAGTGTTGGGCAAGGAGGATTCAAGTACCATTTTTGAGTCATTGGTATGACTCCACCTGGGATTGAACCCCGGTCTCCCGTGCCTTTGACGAACACTCTCACAATATGCCAAAGGGAAGCCCCAAATTAGTTGATTTTATTGCCCCGGTACAAAGCGTTATTTTCCAATTCTCAAAATTTTTACGTGACTTTCCTAAATGGTTGTTCGTGTAACTGACGATATGAGCTCTTTTTTTCTTTCACGCACGACAAACCGTCCGATGAGGTCGTTAATATTCTGACCTTTATATTAATTAAACTTATGCCTGAATTTTTTTCGAATGCTCCTGCTAATTGAATCTTGTGGGGTTTCTGTTGTTTTTGATGTAAGATAATTATTTCTTTCTCACTAAACTTAGTATTAGTGGAATTATTTCTTGATGACAGAATAATAAGTAAAGAGTTTTTATACTAATCTTCATTTGTAAGCGTTATACACTTTTTCAGATTTCCCATTTCTATAATCATCACTACAAACTTCACACTCAGCATTTCCTACATCTTCTCCAGTTTTGTCAAGTAACGATGTCTTGTTTTTATGTCGCATCCCTATAAAATAATTCATTGATCTCATTCATGCGTAGGTTTTCATTCCTTCAAAGTATTTCTTTGCTTTTTTTATATTTGGATACTTGTCTGCGCCTTTATGTATCTTTGATATAATTATTTTCTCCGATTGATAAGAGATACCATAACATAACCTTATTCTCCCTTGAGTCACAAAAACATTACTTGGAATCGTGTGAGTTCATTTCATATATTAATGATATTTTCTCTTCGTATTTATACTTATTTTACACATCTCTGCCAATCTAATTCCCTCACTTACTTAATCGATTATTGTTCTTATATTCTAAGCTCTGAGTCTACCATTTTTATTTTCGTTTTTATTTCACGAAATGAAAGTATTTTTTTCTCTGCGGCAGTCTAACTTTTACCTATTTTCGTCATTCCTTTTCGAGGCAATGTTGTTCGGTTTTACATACCTACAATCACAATATTTCTGTAATCTTTATGTATATTTTATAAGATCTCTTTGTATATTCACAAATATTTTTTATTTATAAGTTTCTCATCGTGTTAGCTGGGCTTAGAATACATTGATTGTATCCCTTGAAAAGAAATAATATCCCCCAAATAAAAATAGTGCATCTGGTGGTGAGACGTGTGGAGTAAAACTTCATTGCAATTACTCCCAGGTCCACTTTGACCCTGAATATTTGCACTTCTTAGAGTCTCATGTATGAGTCAAATATGTATCTTTGCAAATTATATGTATAGAAATATTTGATATCATATAAACGTTTGTCAAAAGACTTAAGAAACTCGGGTGTCTCCGGGACATAGTGGCTAACGTGTTGGACGGTGACCTCGTGGTGAATGAGTTCAAACTCTAGTTTCGGTATTAAGTTTACCCTCGCATTAATACCTTTGGGAAAGACATGGACCTCTTATCACCTTTGCTATGCGTTTAATAGTATATTTACGGGATGTCTAAAAATATAATTATTTATTTCTGAGACACGCGCAAATGGCAGTCATTTGGAACCATGTTCTGTAAAAAATATATCCTTAAAGTCAGATATATCAAATTAATGTTTTTTTTAATTGTTATTATATAGGCTTTCAGGACATGCAAACGTTTTTGAGTTTCTTGTCTTCATAATAAAGCATTATCATATTAAAATGTTACATCCTTTTACTGAATGATTTGAATGATTTTGTCTTCAAATGAGTAGTGACGCAAAGTATTTTTCTTCTCTTGTCCAAAGCATTGTGATCGAAGATTAATTTTTATCATATTATACTATTTTCTAATTCGAAACATACAAGAACCAAACATTATCATTAGTAGAGCTATTAGCAGTCACATGAGTGTCATGAACATTGCGATACCTAAAATGCTCTTTTCGAGAGATATCTTTGATATTGAATGACCAACCAAGGCTGATATGACATTAAACAAAGAAACCAAATCTTAAGATACAACACAAAATTTTCAATATAAACGTACAATATACACAATTACGTAAAATGTAGGAATAAAACAACCTAAGACTTGTTTATCTGCCGTTAAACTCAATCAGTCAGTAAATCAAAAGGGTCTACATAATGTCCAATTTCAATAATGAAGGATTATTTTATGTTGCAATAATTATTTTATTTTCCAGTTTTTAAAAGCGCTATATGATTAGATTGCACTTCGTTTACTTTTGGTTTTTATTCAACTAATGTGACATCGATGATAATGTTGAAATACATCTGTGAGATCAGTTCTTAGATCTCAATAATGAATTTATAACATGTAGTGTAGAGTAACATTTGACTTGAAATTTGAGCTGTTGGACTTGAGAAGAAATACAGCGTGTCAATAAGTCTGATAGACAGCAGTTGATCTCAGTATCAATCTGAGACCATAAATTAGATCGGAGAGTTATGTTAAGGCATTCGAAACGGCTCAAGAGTTTTTAAAATCAGTGAGAAACCCCAAATCTGAGCGCTTGAAAGTTTCAACCTTGTTTTCCCTGATACACCGTTTGGACCATATCGGGTTTGGATTGTAATTATAGACGTTAAGGAATAAAAGTAAAATCAACATATTAAATTGTAGTCTCATTGTCATTCCTCATAAATGAATGAGACGAAGAGGGCAACTCGGATGTGAAATAAAAGTGACGGATGCGAAAAAATGACCGACTAGAGAAAAGAGTAAGTGAAGCAGGCTGGAAGCGTGGAAAAAAAGATGAGAAGTGCTCAATCATAAAGTAAGGCCAATATACGTATACCGAAAAAGGATCACAGAATAAGGACCATGGCGCAATAGTAGACATATTATCTTTGTTAATTCAACTTACAGGATATCTTTTGCATCCCTGTTTTTATGTGCCTGTTTTTCACTTCAAGACCAATTCTATTTTCTTCATTCTTTTTTCTATATTTTCCTTTTCATTAAATGTTTTTTTTTAAATTTATATCTGTTATATTCTTAATATTCTTTGTTTCCATTTCTCCTTCTTTCATCCTATCTGATCTTTAAATTTGCCCTCTTTATTGCATACTCATTCAGGGTACATATTATGTACTGTTTCTATTTCTTTATTTCAATGGTCTCATCTTCTTACTTTGATCTTTCGTCGTGTCACTCTTGTATCTTCGTATTGTTATCCTTTTTTATATCTTGTGTCTCATTGTTAGCCCGTTGATGCAACCTAAACTGTTTTAGTTCTTCGGTAATGGAATGAAAAATACTCGAATATTCTTCTTTATTTTAATAACGACACTTCTTTACCCGTCACAGGAAATATCAAGTTGGGACGGAACATTCAACTTTTCCAGACGAGCATTCCTAATTAACTGAAGTTTCTATTTAACCTCTAAATTTTCAAGGATCCTATGTTTACTCACATCCAATGTGACCCAAACTTTTATTTGATATCAATGTCAATACTCTTTACTCAAATCTAACGGTCTTGTTCCACTATCGTTTTATTGTAGTTTATACATCAAACCAAACAATAGATTACGCTAAGTTATTATTGCAGATCTTCTTTTTTATTAATGTAATCGTTTTTATTCAATTTGCTGTTGAATGTATGAGAATATATTCTATTTCCTGCAATGTAATGTGTCATATTCATTAATCTTCTGGTTTATTCTGCGTTCTATTGATAGAGTTTAATACACGAACTGCTTCATCGGCAGTGGGAAAAAACCTTCCGAAAAAGATATTTTCAGGGTATGACAATAGACTACATCTGGTGATAAGGCTCTAGTTAAGGAGATTAGGCAGTGAGGGGGTGTCATTTATTACCTTTAAAATTAGTCTACTCTGAACCGGAGAAAGATTTCGAACAGTATCCCATCTATCGTTCAAATAGTCCTATTAAAAAAAAATTATTCGATAAAACTCTGTGCAAAAATGTCCTAAAAAACACTAAAGAAAAAATGTATATATAAATTTACAATGAAATCGATCCCAGAGCCTTCCTGCATAAAAAATGCCTGACCGGTTGAGATGACGTTAAAATCAATTAATCTATCAATATAATATTTTATATGCATGCTTTTTCTATTAGGTCGAGAGACTGTTTATAAGATAAATTAGAGACGAACTTTTTTCACTTTAAATAGTGTATCGGGAAAAAGTACGAATAGAGAAGGCAACTTTTTTTCACTGTTGATAATAGTCCTGGAATTTTCAACTGACTATGCATTTAACTGTTTCGTCACCAATTATTTTATCTTCAAAAAAGTTCTAAATTTCCGAGCACAGTTCTTAGTTATAATTTTTCGCAATAGTCATAAGGTAATTATTCAGTGGTGATAACACTGGGCTAGATCATTTAAAGTACACCTATCATTATTTTAAAACGTGCCTGACTTTTCTAGTTCTCCAAGTAACGTAATGGAGACAAAGACGAGATGAAGATAAGATGACAAGATCAATTTAGAAAAGAAAAAGTTAAATGTGTTCACTAAAATCAAACGCACTTCACATCCGATAGAGAAATTTTTTTCTTGGCTGATCTCAAAAACAACACTTCGAGTCGATGAAGGAAAGATCTATTATATGCTGAAGCAGAGAATACCTCAGAGGTGGATGTCGGTTTCGCTTACTCCAAAATTTCATTTTTTTTTTTACCAGTTACTGACTAACTGATAATCCCTTGAAAAATATTCCCAATTCTTGTTTTGTGACGGTTTCTCACATCTCTCTTCAAGAGTACTCATGATTAAACCTTTGTTTTTAGATAAAAGCCGGAACCCTTTTCTTTAATAGAGCTAGGCAGCATATGTATTATATGTGGTTGTTGCACCCTAATCGACAGGTCTTCATTTTCCACCCTTAATTATAGGAATAAAAATAAAGACTTTGATCATAAATGTAAGTTAACATTCCTATGAGAGTTAAATGCTGCACAAGTTAAGATTTTTGGTGGAATTTCCTTGGTTTGAATTCAGTACATCGCTTCTCCTAAACCAGTTGCCACATCAAGCTTAATGGGCCCAGATTCCACAATTATCTACCTATTGCTGGAATTTAGGAGAATAGTTGGATTTATTTATTTTCCAATTATGAATGTAATTGTATGCAAAGGTAGACCGGACAATACCCATTTATTGAGCAAAAATCTAAATAATCTGTGATGTTCAAATAAAAGTGTTTGTACTTGGACAAATTTTGTCACGGGCTGGATGGGACAAAAAGTTAATTTTCTAGAGAAGTAAAGTTAGAAGGAACTCCCAGTTTTCTTTCACCTTTTCTGGTTGCGAAAACAATGTTAACCAACCAAGTCTGCTTTACTATTTACCTATTTATGAGAGGAGGTGGAAGATGGATCAATAGCTTTCTCAAATTTGAACACAAATTGCCGCGTCCAGGATTTGAACTGGAGTCACCGATTCTATTTTCGAAGAAAATAAGCGTTACACTAAGCGTTCTTCCTCCATCAAAACTATAATTACATGGATAAATGTTGTTTGTATTTTGCAAGCTCTTCTCTTCGGTAACGTAAATTCTTGCGCAGATGTATTGTGGAAATAGATAACAAACTTTAAAATTTCAAACCTGAAAACACTATTAGCTTTTTAGTAGTAAAAACTATAAGTATCTTGTTATTCCTACATTACTCTGTACTTGCGAAATATTTAATATATAATCTTTATTTTACATTCACTGGATTATATCACTATTAATGACTTGTTTCTTGAGAATTTCCATTAATGTCTCTGTTCCTTTACATAGGTCTAACCGCTTATTCGTATCTTTTTTTTTTTTCTTTTTCTTTTTCTTACTCCTTCATCTATGCGCGTTTTTCTAATATTTTCTCTGATTTGAATCGCCTTCTCTTTTAGGTTTCATTTCGTGGAATATATACATTCTTCTTTTTCGGTGTTGAAGAGAACCAGACATGGAAGATGATTCGAAATTTCCCTGCTGGATTGCAGTAGGAAAGCTTGCTGCATGAAGCAGTCAGTGAGCAGCCTGGATTTTTTCCTTCCCAGTAGTCAAACCTGATTTATCAACAGTAAGCCCAGAAGGGAATACTCGCCGACTCAAATACGTTAGTTCTCCGAATCGCAACACACAAGGGGTTAATCAGAGTTTTGGGTTATCATTCATCTTCGAAATAGCGCCAGTGCATTCTACCAGGTCTGCGTGGAAAGTATGAAACAAACATGAGTATCCTGAAAATAATGTGAGCACCCTTGATACAAAATGGCTACAAATCTTTCGGTGGTGGGGTAGTCACTACACATGTCTGAAGTGGCAAACACCGATGGGGGCTGAGAAAACCAGCTGTGAGACGGAATTGTTTATCCAGCTGATTTCATGAGTGTCTTATTCTCTGCGATTACTACCCCTGGCAAAAAGTATAGAATTAACACAATTAGAAAAATTAACTTTAGTGTATTACTTAGCAGTGAATAAGACATAATTACAAGGGGTGGGGTATTTGTTATTCGATAAAAGAAGAGCCTAGCTTCAAAAGTATGCCGTAAGCTAACTAGATTAAGTTACTTGAATTAGAAGAAGATTCTTTTGAGGCATGCAGAGGAAAATATTATGTAATAACTCACTATTAAGGGAAAAAAGTATGCAATTCATCGACAAAGAAATTATAATTAATACTCACTTTTTATAACAATCTTAATTCATCACCAGAGATACAACACACAAGTAAACAATATTAAACATATGTTTATACAATGTGAAATAATTCTCCGTAATCAACAACTAAAGGAACTTATCTAAAATATGTACTTAAAAATGCATTTGAGTGGAGGGGGATTACATGTTCCGGTGTTGTTAATTATTCCTGTAACAAAGAAAAAGACATTACTTTTTGACGCAGCCTTGTATAGATATGAAAATAATTTCTACATGGCCAAAAGCGAGTCTACCTCGGTTTCAGGAAACGGCTCTTCATGTATTGATCGCTTTATAACGTTTTAGCTGAGGTAATTCTTTCGGTGTTTTTTTTCTCTTTTGACTAGACACACGTGCAGCTTGATTATTTTCAAGTAGTAAGTGTGTTTTTTTCTCTTTTCTTTTTTACGATTTTTCCCCAGATATCAGTTCGTACAATTTGCAAAGTGTACAATCTGTTTGTTTTTTTTCACGCCTGCAAAATTATAGATTAGATATAAACATTAAATCACACACACACACACACATGCATATATATATATATATATATATATATATATATATATATATATATATATATATATATATATATAAGATTTTAATAGTTTCTTACAAGCATAATTTACATTGTTTCGAACTCTAATTTATAATATGCGTTCGAAATATAAAATATAGACTCTCTTTAATCATGTCTTACCATACGTTCCCGTTATTTTTTTAAAATCCTAAATATGTTACATTGAATCTTAAATAATTTCGAGTTCGCTATCACGTTCACTTTCGGACAAATACGCTAGGGAACGGTGTGAACCCTCTTGTCCTCCCAGCTATGGGTTAAATAAAACTATTACTGTTCTTCAAGAAATATGGATTTGGCATTAATTAATCAAGATGGTTGGTACACCATTAAGTAACAAACAAATAATTCCCGTTTTGGAAAATTACTGCATTTATAAGTCAACATTGAATTAATTTCAATAAATAGTTTTCACAATAATTTCGAATAACTTATCAGGTAGCTTGTTGATTCCTCTCAAGTAAAATTCAGCTCGTTTCAATCTCAATAGGTTTTGTACAAAGATGTTCACTTGATCTTCTTGAGAAAATGTTTTCATTCGAGGCATTTAGTAGAGAAAGATGAAAGGATGGAAATTTCTTTGGGCAACGTCTGGTTAATATGGTGGATAGTGTAGAAAAGAGCTGCCTAAATCCTAAGAGAGGCCTTCTTTATTCTTGGTGAAAGAGTTCTTCCGTAATCATACGCATAAGCACAGCGTTTCTCTCATGGACAAGTGCATAACATTTTCTTTGACTATTTTCATGTTCACTTTTCCTATCTTTTTTCAAGAGGCGCCAGATTGTGATTTGAAATGTGTCAAGCGCTAATTCTTGTGTTCTTCTGCGTGGATTGCATTCAACGAATTCCATGAAACATCATGATCCTGGTCTGATGAGTAATCTGGTTTGAATTTATCTCGAGATGATGAATTGCCAGAGAGAATTTTTGAATATTAGTTTCAGGCTTAACGGTCTGTAATAAAACCTTGGTGATGAAAACTGTAATTGTCTTTAGCTCTTTCTCTAGTGGTTTTGTTATTTTGAAATTCCTACAACATTTCATGTCGAGCATCCATTTTCAATTAGTCTATTTTAGAGGAGTGAGATTATGGAATAAATTATGATACGCACTCATTCACTGCTAAAATAAGAATAACCAACGAAAGTACGCTTTAACGAGATAATTTACGGTTGCAAAAACGTCTAAAGTTTGGATTTCGAAGTTACAACTTGCTTTTAAGAAAATAGAAGATATATATGACGAAACCCCAAATTTAGACAGCTGTTTAACAATAGTGAAAAAAAAACTCTTAAGGATATTTTGCTAGATCCTATATCTATTATATTTTATAATTAAACAATCAACTTCCAAACAACACCCATTCTTTCTTCGGTAATTGCATGCACGGTTCGTCTCATCATTATAGCTGATCCTTTTATCATTATGTTCTGTTTTATTTTTCACTGTTTAATTTACACATATTTTCATTGCAGACGTAACTAAATTCCCATAAATTTATAATATATATTAGTCAAATTTAAAAACATTTTCTACTTTGATTTTAACTGTTTTATGATGTATTTGTATCTCTTACAGTTTTCCTGCTATTATCTTATTTATGCTATTATCATTGAAAACAACTCAATTTATTTACTCAGCCCCTGCGCACAAGAAAGATACGACATGAAGCCGATTGTTAATTTCAGTTAAACAGGTCTGCATTCTGAATTTTCCTTCTTCTATATCGGTCACCAAACCAATGTTAAGGAACCCAGTGAACCATTCTAATTATTTACTCCATATCTGGAGGATAAATAGTTGGATGCATATCATTTCGTAGGCCATAAACACAAAATCAACTGTTGAACCGTTTTATTTGCAGTTCTTTAGAGCAAATCCATTTTCTGTTCTAGCTATCGTAACAAAGAATACAAAAACTGGTTTGTTTTACGTAAGATACACAGAATAAACGTGAAAAGACATGTACCATAATCAAGCAGCTTCACTTCAAAATAAGGACAATGCAAATACTCTTCAAACATTGTCTGAAATCTGAATAAAACATGGCAACAAAGATGAAATTAGATTGATTGTTTATGGTAGGAATGAGGGGTCGAAATAATATAAAATATCCTGGGAAGAAAAATATTAAAGTTTGTAAATATAAAAACCATGTTAAAAAATCGAAATTAATGTCAAAATTTCGCCCTGAATTTAAACTCTTTGCAATTTGATTTGGTTTCTTTGCTAAATGGCATATCAAACTTCGGGTTTTATTTAATGCCAAGACCATAGATGTAAAAGATGAGTAGTACCATTAATAGTTTGCGTGAGGTGATAATGGAATTCAACCTTTCCAAGTGTATTAGTCCGAAAGTAAATGCAACAGCGTGACTGGTGTTCGAACTCGCTCACTATGATGTCGCAGTCCAGCACGTTAGCAACGTCAATCTGGAATTCCTATTTTGTGATTTGGTGGAAGACCCAATCAAATGACCAATATTTCCTCACTGGACTTTTGTAGTGAACTATAATTTTAGTTGCCTGCACATTGTGTGTTTCGATCCTGTGGGTGAGAATTTAATAAATATTTAATTCCGGAAGGCCTTCCTTCCAGCCTGTGCCTGTTCTCACTTCTAATGGAGTATATAAAAATGAATGCAGAAATATTTTACAAATATACACAACTTTTTCATATTCATTTATTTTTTTATAGCAAAATTTTCTTTGTTCCGAAGCCAAATGTGCGAAAATTTACTGAGGAACAAGTTTCATAGTGTGCTGTCGTCTCAAGCGTTTCTATTTATCTATTAATTTATTTATTCATATATTTTTACCGTCAAAATAGTCAAAATCCTGAGCATTATTTGGGCTTGAGCACCATTCTCTTGCAGTACTGGGTGATGATCCTATTGTATAATTGTATGCATATCACTAAGTTTTGTCTCTGTGAGGAAGACAATTTAGGTAATGGTCTGGAAATATTTTTTAATAATTTATTCTGATATTTCGTGCTGATATAATCGTCTCTTTTGAGGACAAATGTTCGGTGTAACAGATCAAAAACAACTGCTTGACATATGTAAATATTTTTTGCTGGATGTGGCGTATGGTTTGGGTCGGGTGTATCTAAAACGTCTATTATCTGATAAGTCTCCTTGAGGAACTTGTTACTTAAGTTATAGTAGTCAACGACGCATGATCTTAGTGTGTTCCGCTTGTAACAGTAATCTCTGATGATATTTATCTTCCTTTTTAGGAAGAAGTTGCTAAAATCTTACTAGGATATGGGATGCTGAATGTCACTCAAGATGCATTTTCTCCATTCCCACCTCAACTTCTTCCCACCAAACCTTGGAGCAGTGAGTGATGAGCATGGAGAAAGATTCCAATAAGACATTACGAAGATGGAGAGCAACTATCAAGGCAAATGGAACCCCGGCATGATGGGAGACTTCTGCTGGATTCTCTTGCGTTACATCCCGGAGGCAATATACACCAGATCTTCTAAGAAAACACATTTTTTACTGTGGTACTATGAATTGTGTAATTGTTCCATCCAAGTATATTGATTCAATCAGTGTTCTTTATCTATCCTGTTTTATCTGTTATAAGCTGCTGCAATTCTTGAAATATGCACATATATTCTCTGTTTATACTAAAATGAGACTATTTAAAATACAGAAAACTAGAGGTGATAGAGAAAAACTATTTATAAATTTGAATTCAGCACACCCAAATTAACAAAAAACACCAATCACCATTCTTGCCTCAGACCAAAAATTTATTTTTGTAAACCATTGTTATAGAATAATTACTGGGCTTTGCCTATATACTCATGTGATTTACATTTAAAATTATTCAAATCATTAATTAAAGGATTTTTTTTCCAGGGTATTTTGTACTGATATTTCTAATCATTGTTCTAATCTATACGTAGAGCTTTGCAAAGATTTTTTTAAAAAAGCAAATGAATAAATTAATAAAATGATACGCCACAAATTATCACGCAGACGTTTTAAACACATTTAAATAATATAAATGGGATAGCATACAAATTGCAGTTTGTCATGACCAAGACGTTGTTAGAAGGAGGAAACTCTGTGGAATAGTGGCTAACGTGCTAGATTGCTGCGTCGAAGAAAGCTAGTTCGAATGCGAGTCATGTTCCTTTTCGGGGTAATTCCCTTTTACCACAGATATGAGTAAAATAGTACCATTACTGATTTCTAAAACAAAAGCTTTAGCATTAAACGACACAAAGATTTTATGACATAAAAAAATAAAAGTAAATTGATTAAATTGCACTTGTGCTTGATGAGTTTATAACAAAACATACTTTAGCAACGGCAGCAGCAGATACTGCAATAAAAGGTTAATACTGAAATTAGTCATGAATAAAACAAATATTTAAGAAATAACAGGAGGTTGAGTTTAATAGAAGTTTTCTTAGGTCATAAGCAATGAATTATAAAATATGCTGTGCGAGTATTCATTTTTGTCTGTGTACTATTACATAAATATTTTGAGTATTTTTTTTAATTAATGGATTGTGGATCAGTCCAGGATTTCTTTGCAGCAAAAAGTATGTTCCTTGGTAAAATTTAAAAGTGTGAATTAGATCTTTCAAGTTAGCCATTTATTTAAAAAAAAAAAAAAACAAACAAAAAAAAACATTGACTGAAAAAAATGAACAATATTATGAAACATTCTCCTACGAAAATGGGTATATATATATATATATATATATATATATATATATATATATATATATATATATATATATATATATATATAAATATTGTCATCAACAGACAGACTGTTTCGTTTTATCAGAACTCTTCTTTTATGTATATATATATATATATATATATATATATATATATATATATATATATATATATATACATCAGTAGGGCTGAAATTCTTCTAATTCTACCGTCGGTTGGAATTATTGAGAAACAAGGTAAATGAACGAAATTAAAAAAAATTAAAATAAAGAAAAGGAAAAACGTATCCAATATACTTACATGTAAAAAGTAGGTAACTGAGGAAATAGACTCGAAATTAATATAAGTATTAATATTTCCCTAACAAAAATTTATTATATAAACAAAACGCATAAAATTAATTATCGAACTTAACAAAAAAGAAAATAAATAAAATAAATATGAAAGTTAAAATACCTTAATTCCAACCGACGGTAAAATTAAGAAAATAAATAAAATAAATAAGTAAATAAAAAAACCGTAGTTTAATAAAACGAGGATATAACTCTTCACCTCTCTTCCATTCCCCTCCCCCTCGTGTCTATTCTGTTTTATTTTATCCATAAGATCTGAACAAGTCCTGTTATATTTTTCTTCATGTTTTTGGTTTACATCAGAAACATAAAACAGGATGGAAATAAATCTATAATCCTAAAATAACCGGTCTTTGGTTTTTTTCTTTAAAGAAAGTATTGCTTTGTAATATGAGTTACATTGAGCTATCTACCAGGAAAATTTAAATGTCCAGCCTTTGAATGATTTTCTTCTCCTGAAGGAATTACTCCCAACTCTGGTTTAACTGGACTGAATAATACTATATATATATATATATATATATATATATATATATATATATATATATATATATATATATATATATATATATATATGATTTGTAAACACCTATTGTAGATAATATTCTTAAACGATCCTGAGCCCTTTTTTTGGACACATTTCAATGGTTTTAAGCATTGCTGTATAATAGTTTCAATGTAACATCTGTCATTTATTTGCACACATAACTTACGTGTGCTTCTACTTTGGATCAGAGTGTGCCTGGAAGCAATGACAATGAAGGACCACTCCATATTCCCCAAATCTCCAAAGTTGGAACCTAGCCCTCAGATGATTCAATGTCATATAAAGGACACTTGTTGAGTGGCGTCTAACCACTTTGCAGAGATGCAGTCGGTGTATACTACAGCCTCAATCAAGTGGGCTACAAAATTATGTAATTTATAGTACCTGATTATCATCCCTTGTAAACAATAAGATCTTCAAATAAATATTGTTTATACAAATAACCTTCAGTTATAGGTCATTAATTATTCTTATCGAATTCGATTAATATTTAACCAATTCATGAGACATTTAAAAATTTTCCTTCAAATTTTTACCCACTGCAAAGTATGAATTCAACATATTCTTAATCCCAACCAAACAGGGGAGGAATGGTTTCCTTCTTATGAAGTACCATACACCCTTAACCTTTTATCAAAAGCAACTTATTGATTACTGAAGAATATCCTTTTCTAAAAAAGGTTATAATATTTTCTGATAGTCTACATACAAATATTAGCAAGTTAACTGAAGCATTTCTTTCGTGTGTTCTACAGCTACCTTCTACATTGCTTTTGCTGTGAGCAGTCGTGTATTCTCTTTTTCGAACATCCACTTATGCCACGGATTCCATTGATGTACCGCATAAACGATTTCCCAGTTATTGTATATATTTTCCTTCATTCATCATTCCTATAACGGCGTGATTTTTAACACTAAATAAGAAATGCATCGATAAAACGTTATATAACGCTCTTTTTGATCGTCTACGAATAATGGACTTGTAGAATTGTATGGGTTACCCTTTCTTTTCCTTAAACAAGCTACAGATTCCGAGGCAAAATTGATGTTAAAGTGATATGAAAAACGATTTCTTATTTCAGTCGGTTCATCCAATGGTCTCTTGAAAGATTCTTGTATATTCACACGATCAAATTCCTTTACTTCATGTATATATATATATATATATATATATATATATATATATATATATATATATATATATATAGCTTTAAACATTTCATGACGGTTGATTAGCAAAAAATAACTATTTAACTAGTTAACATTCATATTTTAATATTGTAATTTATCGATCACTGGATCTTCATTGAAAATTTTCTGAGTAATTGTTCACATATTTCATGTTTGTATGACTATGTATATACACACCCAAACAAAACACACACATACACCCCCCATACATACATATATATATATATATATATATATATATATATATATATATATATATATATATATATATATATATATAGTTAGTTGTGGGTCATAAGAGTGAAAAATATTTTGAAATGAATAATTCCACGAAAATATTCTGATTTTTTACAGGGTTATTTATTCCGTTCTTATATTGGTGTATAGTTCTAACTTGTTCGTTTCCAGTGCCATGGAAATAGGTTATTCAATGAGACTGAATTCACTGGTCGAGTCTCATCGAGTACGGTCCACTGACCCATATGCTCGCTGACGAAACCAACAAGCTGGAAACATACACGTATGTAAGAAGGAAATAAATGAATAATTCTAAGAAATATAAATCTGTTCGTGCACCTATTTATTGTGATATATACATATATATATATATATATATATATATATATATATATATATATATATATATATATATATATGTGTGTGTGTGTGTGTGTGTGTGTGTGTGTGCTAGCGTATCTATCTATATATATATATATATATATTCCAACTCATCAAGTAAAAATCAAATTCATCGACGATAAATCGTTCTACAGGTTTGCTGATCATTAAACCGCGTGATATGTGCGTAGTGCACTCATAGACACGCACACGTATGCCAACACTGACGCTTACAAACACGTGCTCACGTTCACAAGCATATACGAGTTCTGTCTAAAAAGTAAGAGAACTGGGTGTGCTGTGTGGTTGGTTAATTGATTGGGTTTTATGGCATGTCAACCTTTGTTTGTTATTTAACGCCAAATCCATTTTTGTGCAAATAATCAGTTCTGTTACAAACAATTCAGTTTAGCAAGATTACACAGTTTAATTGTCAAAAACATTTCTATTTAAAACTGTTTAATTTATTCAAACAGTTCTTATTCGGCATATTCAGTTTAGTATAAGCACATATTTTGTTTACCCACAGTTACATGTCAAAACAGTTCAATGTATAAGAATTCCGTTTAGTGTAAGTAGATTTTCAATGTCAAAAACAGTTCCATTTCAACAACTCAGGTTAGCATAAGCACGCAATTTAAATGTAAGTACAGTTTATTTGTCAAAAGCATTTCTATTTCCAGCAATTCAGTTTAGTCAAACAGTTCTAATTCAAACAATTCAGTTTAGCATAAGTATGCATTTAGTTCTATTTAACCTATACTTGGGGCTCTTTCTGGTTCTACCATTCCAGGCCAGAGTGGACCTGGGAGCAATGGCAATGAAGGGGTTCTCCGCATTCTCCAAAGCTCCAGCATCACTGGAGCCTCACCATCAGATCGATTAGCGTCATAATCAGGATACTCATGGGGGAATCTGACCCCTCTGCAGAGGTGCAATCGGTGTATTCTACAGCCCCAGCCGACTGGGCAATGTGCTGTGTGAGCAAAGCGCGAATTATATCATCTAATAGAAAATATTTGAGGTATAAAACTGTAATTTTAATTTTCTACAATCGTTGCAATTTTTTCCCATTCTTTTATTCACACCACTCTTTCATGTCCTTGTTTCTATGAGCTCTAAGGAACGAACAAACCTTTAAGTTTTGATCCATTTGACGAAAACGCAAATGTGTGGAGATTACACCATTTTTTTTAGAGGTCCAGTAGGTTTAAAAAGAGCTATGAAGAAAGAAGTAATGATTACACACACGACTGAGGTGAATGTTGGGCAGGTAACGCTGGTGGTGTGTGGCAATAATCGGTTGCCTATTCCTGTGACCACATAAAAAAGGACAATATTTGAAAGATTATCACTGGACAATTGGACATGGAAGAACAAAAAAAAAAGGAACTGGATATGTTGAACATCCGGTAGGTCCTGTCCGAGTGGAATATCGGCGTACTTGAATAACCTCCCTACTCACAAGATCTTACTTCATGTGTTTTTTTTTTCTTTTTCCTAATCTCAAAGAGATCTTCAAGGGAAATCGTCCAGAAGGCGTTCATACCATAAAGATGGCCGTAACGAATCATACCAGATGGATCCTCCCGCAGACCATAGAAGGATAGCAGAGCTGAATGGGAAAGTTCATTATATTCGAACCGATGTACTTTGAAAGAGACACGTAGATATTTGTAATTTACTTAGCTTTTTTTACTTAGATGTGGCACAAGGCGATACGAATGGGGCATCCAGAGACAGGTTTATTGTTTCTACTTTGGAATTGAAATATATCGTATGTGACACCAGTCCAATTGTATACAAACTAACACGTATAATGTGATTACTTAATATTTATACCACAACTATTCGTAAATGTATATATATATATATATATATGAATAAAAATTGCTGTATCTCGGAATATCCATCGTAAATACACACTCGTCTGCGTACATACACATACAACAGCACACTTATATCCACATGTTCACACACATATACATGAGTATGTATATGTTTGTGTATGTGTGTAATGGATAGATAGATTGATTGATATGTCATTGTGTGTGTTGGTGCATCTGTCTGTGAATCTGTGCCAATCTGCGAAACCGTGCATGAGTATGTATGCACCCTCGTGTCTCTGTGTGCTGACATAAGATTGATAGAATATTGATTAATCAATATTTTATTTCTGATGTTGCGTACTCTTTCACTTTTGTCATAACAGGCACTATATGGCATAATGCTGGTGTGAAAGTACATTTAAATGAAAGCGACACTTGGGAAATATCTATTGAAATGTGTTAAAACATACAGTGATACTAAAAATAAAAGCATAAGCACGACCCTTACTCTGCATATATATATATATATATATATATATATATATATGGCGACAGTTCAATATTTACAACACCAATGTCTTGGGAAGCGCGCTACTCCTTCCTTGGATTGCTCAACTTTACCCTTGATATGTACCTTATATTGCTGAGTGTTAAGCAAGGCGGTATCAAGTACCATTTGGGGGGCTTTGGTATGACTCGACGTCGGATTGAACCCTGCTCTCCCGGACAATTGACGAGCACTTACTTATATATATAAAAAAAAGCTGTAATAAATCCATTTAATCCAGATTTGGAAGCAATTCCAAGCAGGACAATTTAATTATCCAAACATAGAATATTAAAATTCAAGTGTCCCGGTCAAGAATTCAATGCAAATAAATTCTTCAAAATAATTTTTTTCCACAATAAAAACCAGCAATCAGTCACATTATGATCGCAATAGAAATCTGATTATACATATAATTAAATATCTATATTGTCGTTAATCTTGACGATACGGACATCTTACGTCTCAGCGAATATAAAACAGAAATACATCCAAGTTATAGTTGTGTCAGTAAGAATGTACATTTACACCATCGTACATTCACAAATGTTTTAAAAATTGCTTGATGGAAATCATACAAAGATTTTAGATGCTCTTTTGAACAAATCATAAAAGCCACACCCTACAAAACAACAGCTGTACGTCCACTGACCGTCCATCTTACCAAGAATACAAGTACGATGAACAATACATTGTTGACACTGGTTCAGAAAAAACGGATTAACATGTACACCAGTGCTGATAGATCAACAGTTACTTCATCTTAGTGAAGAGGGCGACCAAAAGTGATAGCTGATAAGGAAGGATAGCAAGAGAGAGAAAGGAAGAGAGAGACATAGTCAAGGCAATCAGTGCTATCAGCTTACGTGTAGTTTTATCTTAATCTAAAATGACCTTCCGTTGACTTTTTCTAATCGAAACTAATAAGTTCTTCTTGCTTTCCACACACTTCTTTCATTGGTGGTGACGTTCTTTGATCCCATTGGTCAAAACATGCATCTAAAACAGATGTGACGACATCATATGAACGTTAAACGCATGACCATTTCAGCCGACCTCATGTGTATTTTGTACGTAGTCTTCCTTTTGCTAATAATTCGTTACAAACCGCACAGTCAAAATTCAGTTTTTTCAATACTGACTTTCCATGTTATCTTACAAATATA
>OY757904.1:27618753-27628753 GCA_963585895.1 Sepioteuthis lessoniana
TTAAAATATACTTCGTATCTAATATCTCCTCGTTGGCTAAATGGTTAGAAGCTTTGGCTTGGGGTTTGAGTCAACCGGGTTTCCATCCCAGCTACGGGGAGAAACTGTCTAGCCACACAGATGAGTTCTGATAGAACGAAACAGATCTGTCTGTGGATGACGATATATATATATTGTAATCGGATGGAAACTCAAACCTGGTTAAGTTGTCATTATATATTTATTTCGACCGAGAATATTATTATACTCTCCGTCCCCTCAGATGACTTTTTACATACTTTACTCGTAGTTGCAGAACAGCAAATGTGGAGTTACAGTTCGTATGGTACCCCCCACCAAAAAAAAATGTTTACAGGTGAGGGCAGAAGGATTCAAAATATTAGGTGTTAGAAGCATCAAGAAACAGGAGTGGGGCTTCTCTATAGGTGAACCCATTCTAATTTTCGCACTTGTCGGGTGTCTCCTAGCAGGTGGGATTTTCTTATTAATCTACGATCGCTGAACGAATGTCAGTATATATATATATATATATATATATATATATATATATATATATATATATATATATATATATATAAATATACGTTCATTTGTATTGATGTACAAACCTACTAGCTGATTGAAATGTAACTCCGTATTTCAAATATTTTATAATCTATTTATTAACTTTATATTTCATGAGAAATAAATAACAATTATTTCACCATAGGGAAGTCATTTAACAATCACTCTGTATATAAACGTATACCAATACCACTGTACATATACCCGTTTATGTAAAATATATTCGAATGGAAAAAATGTAGTAATAATAATGATATCATGCTATAGCCATTAGATTCCACATAGAATTGTTGTATAAAAAATTAAATTCACGAAATTATAGGAGCCGTGGATACTCTAAGGAATTCTGAAACTTAAAGAAATTTTGTAACTGTATGGGAGCTGGCCACTTTGGCTATATATATATATATATATATATATATATATATATATATATATATATATATTATCACTCCAGTAAGGCCATAACATATATGTAGAAAGAAATTCGTGAGAAATTACTTCATTTAACCTGGGAATGAAGTTGGCTCTGGAGGAATTTGTTTTGAATTTAAAGTTTTCCTTCTCTTACTTTACTTGTAATTCAAAGGCAAAGGAGCCCTAATATCTATTCATATTTAATGAAGAAGAGTTGGAATCATTCTTTGCGATTAACACTATGAGAAATTCAAACATCCTCGTACAGATTTTGGAATTGGGTCGTCGATTCAATTTCCCTCGAAAACTAACTGCATGCAACGATCACCTCAGCTCCAGTAGGGGATGCATAAGACTCTAAGTCAATGCTTAAGCAAGTTTTAATAGGTTTGAAGTCAGAGTTTTCCTTTTCCTAGATAGGTTTCCATAGCGAATTTAAACATCCAGTCTGCCCTATATTTTCCATTGCAGGAGTAAGATGAGTTGGAAGCATTAGTGTTGTGTGATGTAGTATGTATTTGCAGATTGTGGACTTGTTAAAAATGCAAGGATGTTTTATTTTAGTTTGAAAAAATATTTTGATGGTTAATTTCTAAATGACATATAAGCCTTTGAAGTTTATTTAATGCTAAATCCTCTTGAAGTATATGATTTTGATACTGTTACATTGTAAGTACAATTTTTCTTAAAGTCTAACTTACAATCTAATCACATACAAATAATATAGATGTTTGAATTTAAATACTTTTAAGTATTCTTATTTGACGCTAATAATTCCATTCATTATTAATCATATATCTGAACTCCTTTGAATATTTTAAATATTGCTATTTAACTTAAGTAATTTTGTTTATC
This sequence comes from Sepioteuthis lessoniana, assembly GCA_963585895.1. NCBI lineage: Eukaryota > Metazoa > Mollusca > Cephalopoda > Myopsida > Loliginidae > Sepioteuthis > Sepioteuthis lessoniana. The sequence goes on from OY757904.1 coordinate 27,620,590, forward strand.
TACCGTGTCAATGTAATATAAGTAATTTGTGCACCGTTGATTTTTTTTTATTTACTAATATCATAATCCTGAGCAAAGAATCGGACAGTTATATTGACCAGTAGATTGTGATATAAATGTAACTAAAAATCTGGATTAGAATGAACATGGAATCAATGACAATAAAGGTGTATTCCATATTCTTAAAAGCTTCAGGTCTAAAGAAACGCACCAGATATTGATGAGAGTCATCCCAAGACACTCATTAAAAAATGGTTGGAATAATCTACAGCAGCAGGAAACTGCATGGATTCTCATTAACTGCTCAAGTTTTTTTTTTCAGCAGAAGTGTATACGGTTTGAAAACAGAGTTTACATGCCATTTACTTCTGTTTTGTACTGAAAGTATATATATATATATATATATATATATATATATTAGTCATCCACAGACTGATTCATTGTAACACAATACTTCAGTGTGGCTAGACGCGTGCGATATTTTAAACCGGTGGTCTTTACGTCAGTCAGATATCTTACCACAAAGCCATTGTTCATCTCACTGCAAAGGGATTATTTACGTACATATTTATTTATATGTATGCTTATTGTCTACCGGAGTGCTAAAATCAAGTGAAGAGCTTTTGACTGAAAATTATATATAGAGAGAGAGAGAAAAAGAAGGAGGGGAAGAAGTGGTCATTTTTCTTTTTCAATGGTATATTTACATATCGTTACGAACTCGTAATATTACTGTTAATTGTTATTATACATCTCGACTTCTTTCTATTCAATTCCTAATCAGTCATTATATTTAAAGTGCCTGAATTTCTAACGTAGTCCCTTCGCACAGGCTGGTAATTATTTTCTTCTTACTGTAATAATAATCTTAATCAAAACTTAAATTATCCTCGTTCTAATTTGATGTTATATGATTTCAATCTATACACTAATAAGTATAACTGATCTTACACACAGCCAATTAATAGAATACAGAACAACTGAGAACTTACTTTTCATTATTTCAATAAGAAGTAGATTTAAGAATGCAGTAAGAACTCTTTGTTGCAAACAGACAAGGATGGAATTTATACGTGCGTATAGGAAAATAAGTGTTCTACATCAAATTGATATTCTAAACTGCATTCTTTACTATCTATCTATCTATCTATCTATGTGTGTTCGTTTCTATCTAAACTCGGCTTTTCTTTCTTTCTTTCTTTCTTTCTTTCTTTCTTTCTGTGTTTGAGTAGGTATGTATGTATGTACGTATGTATGTGTGAGTGTATGCGCGCATATGCGGTATTTTATAACAAAGGGCTAAGATTTTGCAACAAACTCAGTTACGGAGCATATATGTATATTTCAAGGAATACACCCTCAGGTGCCCCTGACCACATCGTCAGTAATGTTCTTCCCAAACTCGTTAGATGTTTTGGGTCTTTTAACAGTTTACACCTTCTCAAGGCTGACCCAGCTAGTGTTGATCAACCTCAACTAGTAGTAAAACAAATCACCAAAGAGGGAAAAAAAAGAAAAAAATCCATGAGGCTTTATACAAAGTCGCACCAGCAGAACATCCAATCAATTTTATATATATATATATATATATATATATATATATATATATATATATATATATATATATATATATATACGAGAATAATTAAATAAGTTTCCAGCCTTTTTTTGTATGGGCACTTTTATTGATAGTACACACATGAAACTCTAGTCCCCTTCGCAGAAATTTCCTCCGGCTGCAATGCACTTGTTGTACCGTCCCAACAACTTCTGGAAGGCTCTATGGAAGTCCTCTTGTGTGAGCGTGTACCAAAAAAGTCTGGAAACATTGAATGCACCACCTATATGAATTATTTATTCACATAATTTACATGATTAAGAAGAAAAATTGCATATATATAGGTAGTATATTTAACTTCCTCTGCTACGTATAGATATTTGTTGAAATATTTTTCGTTCTGTCATGTGATAATAAATATTAATTAATTATATGTTTTGATTGTTTAATTTTCCACTAAAAATAAAATCTTGTTACCTTTGATTTACCAATGAATTCTCATAAAAAATAATCAGGGTCTTTTTGTTTAAGGTCAATGGACACACGCACACAAGCACTCAGACACACACACACACACATATATATATATATATATATATATATATATATATATGTGTGTGTGTGTGTGTGTGTGTGTGTGTTTACCCAACTTTTTCATTTCCAATGGAAGAGAAGATTACCAACATGTTAACTTTTCTCAACGTGAGGGTCAAGAAAGGTTCTTCTTCCTTTATAACAAGTGTGTATAGAATTGCTACTTTCACGGGTTTATACATTTGTAGGGATGTCTTCACTCCTAAATATAGGAAGATTAACGTTGTCAAACGCCTCTCACATTGGGCACTGATCATTTGTTATGACAGTTGCATTTGAGTAGACCTTTAAAAAGTCACAGAATTTTTTTTTCAAATGGGTATCCTGTGGATGTTATCTCGAGTAATATTAGATCTACGACATCTAAATTTAATTCTAGAAAAATGTTTAGACCTTTTAAATGTCCGGTATATGAGAAGCTCCCGTGGACTGAACGTGTCCAAATTCCTTTGTCAGTCATGCGTTGTTTTTACTCAGTTAAGAATAGAACCATTTTTACCTGTAGATCTAACTTCCTGTCTTCCCCAAACGATTTCCTTCCTATGCTGCAACAGAGTGTGATGGTTTATAAGTTTCAGTGTTAGTGTGATTGTGTCTCTACAGGTTAGACAATTCAGAGGTTAAGGGTGCGTGTTGAACAATACGTGCCACGAGAAATACGTTGGTGGTCAGAGCCATTAAGATCCAGGCACTCAGAGTCGCACGAGATTGCCATTCACAAACACTTGTGTGACTATTAGTTATTCCGGACGGCTTATAAGATGAGTGGCTCTCAGTTTTGCACAAGGCTAGGAATCAGAAACCTTTTGTATTACTTGAAGCTCCTGCGATAATTCAATATCGTCCTAGCCTGTGCAAGAAGAGGAACTTTATGAACACTTTAAAGTCATTTTGGGTAATCTGCAGAGTTGTAGTTTTTGATTCCTCTTCTTTATGACTTAACTGTTTATCGTCCAATTTTTGTAAATAGAGTTAGTTAATTTTACCTGTTGCTACTGAAGAAGTGTCAGTCGAAAAGGCCCTTTGGTTTCCCTTCTTTTTCATTTTAGTTTTAGTCATGGCTTTTAAATATTTGATTAAAGTATGATTCCCCTTTTTATTATAACAATTCATTTTATATTATTTATATTATACCAAAGATGTAAATACATATATTTTTTTGTTTTGCTTTCAGAAATCAAAATAAGTTATTAGCAATATTTGAAAACTTTCTAAAGAATGCTGTTAGTATTCAGCAGATGACAGTCAAAGGTTACATTCCCAGCTTCGGTAGACTTAGTATCCTTGTGATTGACTGCACAGTCATGTTTGAAGTAACAGTTAGACTTAAACTGTTGGAGATGCCCTTGGTGTAATAGTTATCGTCATAGAAAATGAACACGAGTTCAAATCCTGGGCGAGACTGATTGCATTTCACATGGCGCTAATACCCTTGGGAAAGGTATGAATCCAATTATTCTCCCTCCAGCTATGGGTAAATAGTAGAGCAGACTTGGTTCTTCAGCCTTGGTGAGGCAACTAGTCTAGGAGAAGGAAAACTCTGAATTCAAACCTGTTAAACTCCGCTTAAAGATTGACCTTATGTCTTTTCCTGCCCAAGCGGAGGGGTTGGTAAATATGGTTAGACCTAAACGAAAAATAGGTTGTTGGATATTTGAAGACAGGAAAAACAAACGTATACCTTGGGATTACCTGAGACCGGCTCGCCAACAGTGTAAGCTTGACCACGTTATATAAAAGAATGAATATTTTATACATAAACGGAAAAGAAAACACTAAATCTTACTTTTCATCTGACCCGTCCCAAATTAAGTTATGACATGAAAAAGCATAGTGAGTTTTCTGCCAATGAATTTGTATATTCTTTTGATCAAGTTAAAACCTCAATTTTTCCCAAACCTCAATGTTGAATCATCTTTTCTTACGATCAACATTGGAGGATGACCCATACATACACCTAAGAGTGTAGATGTCACCTCTTTGTTTAAAGCACATATATTGTGTCTTGCATGCTTTGACAAAGAGGCCTATGCTAGCAGCTGCTACTTCCAGACTCTGTAGCAGGGATTCGGAATATTTGTCAGAAGCGCTATGTCATCGGCGTAGTCTGCATACGGAATGGTTAGTGCGGGTATCTTCTGCTTCTTCCTTTGCCACTTTGAAACTGTTTTCTTTCATTAAAACTATAGACATTCTAAGAACGTAGTCTAGGCAGATGATAAAGTGGTATGGAGCTAATGTCTCTCCTTGTAGCACACCTGCTTCAATGTCGAAGCTGTCTCTATCTCTATCTGGTGAGATGACTTTTACATCATTATGCCTACGACGGTTTCTTTGGGAAGGTCATAGACGGGAAATATTTTCTGCATCTTCCCTCAGTGTATGGAGTCAAATGCCCTGGAGAAGTCGACGAACAATTTTGTTGCCTTAAAGTTTTTTGTTCGTATACTTTCTAGGATTCGACGAATAATAAGTGCTTAATATATGATTGTAAAGCTGGGTATGACAAATAACTGTATTCGATGAAGAATCTGTCGTTCTAAAGATCTGGGGAATGTGGCGTGCCCCTTCCTTGCCATTACTCCTCAGTCCACTTTGACCAAGATTGAAGTACTTTTTTGCGTCCCATCTATGGTTCAAAAATATCTGTTGAAGAAATTATTCGGATTCCATGAGACTACGTTCAAACAAAAAACTATAATTTAAAATAAACAAAAATGTTAATATGAATGTTCATTGAATGCAGTTCCCAAATCACTAGGCATAAAGTAAACTTCGATCGTTGGCATAATATTAAAATCAACCAATCAAATATTTTGATAAGATTAAAAAAATAGCAAGTGTTCAATTATTCTGCTGGTTTTCTCTTCTATTTTTCCTTCTACTTTTTTTCTTTTCCTTGCGTAAACTATTTATTTGCTCAATGCGAAATATTTTGAAATCAGTTGACGTTGAACAGATTTACAAACGGCGAAAAACAAGACAAATGCAATTCGAAACGATAAAAAAAAATAAAAAACGAAAAAAAAAATTTAGAATAAATTTATGGAAATAAAGATCGGAATACAATGAAAATAATGACATAGAAATAAATTCATTTTCTTAATTATTTGTTTAATTATGAAGTTTATTGGCGTGAACCTTAAAATTATAACCTTCGTACATGTGTTGGAATAATTGGAGGGAGACATAAGAAAATAGTTTCTTCGTAGAATAGTCTAGTTGCTGGTTTTGGAAAATAATATACTAAAATCAAAAGAGTAGGCTTTCCAATTAATATAATGAATTATTCATAAATTTAAAAAGGAACAAAATAATAGGAGCATCTAAGGAGTTGCAACCCACATTTTCTCTAAGTTCTCTATCAATAGTATACTATTAACATATAAGTCGCCAGAATAAGCTAATATAGGGAAATATATAATTATTTATGCTTCCATTGAGAACTAAATACTATGGTGATGACAGTAAAATTTTCATTTCTATTTGTTAGATATAAGCTATATTTGGAGAGGTTTTATCAAATATATATCCCATACAATACATTTTATTGAGTAGAATGTTACATACAATTATTCCACTGGACGGTTTTTCGTACTTCCTAACCAAGAGAACTTAGTTTTTATAGTGTGTTTGCCGTTTACAACTTCATTTGACAAAAAAATCGAATTGCTAATTCTTATCGACGGTTTGCTGTTTTTCCTGCTCATTGACTAACATTGTTTTTTTTAACCAATTTTGAATGAAGAACACACAGAATTAGAATTGCCAAATTAGAAAATTAAATTTCTTACACAATCATTAATGTTTATAACCTTTCGTGGCAGATTAGCATTTTGATGCATTGGTGAAGAATGTGAGAGAAAGAAAAATAGAAAAACAAAGAAAAGAAGAAACGTCAAACTAGCCAAACGTAGTTGGGTCTAAAATTTATCTGCAATGGTTGCTTTAATTTTTCCTCTCCACCAAAATGTTAGGTGTCATTTTATTCTATGTCGGACGTAATGACTGTCTCTTTGTAATCTGATTTTAATACAAATGTTAAGCAAGAAAAAAAACTTAAGCATACACTCAAAATTAGCTTCACTTTTGATAAGAATACGTTTTGAGTCCACATGTTTAAAAGATATTTCGAGTAAGAATTAATCTTTTCCGAGTCCCGACACATACAACAGTAAAATATTTTTTATAGATTCAAGTGACTTTTAATGACCAGATTCTTTTCGAGTACATGGATATTGGCACAAAGTCACCCAAGGAGAGAACCTGTAATGTTGGGGCTAATGTACTGGTCTGCAAAATTATAGTAAGCGAGTTCTAAATTCAGTCGCGTTATTTTGGACTAATACCCATTGGAAAGGTAAAATGCCCTGACCCCAAAGGCAGGTATGTGTAAATAGTACCACTACTTTTTTCTATATCGAAGGTTGATTTGTCATCTAATAAAGAAAGCAGATCCAACTAAATCAAGTTGACCAAGCACATCTAAAGCAATTAAAACATTATTTAAGAAAACATAATCCAACAGGAGTCGATTTTAAACTCAAGTAAAACCACTGAGAACATATCAGCCTCTGACAGGATTATATTTAGCTTCACCAAGCTATAAAGCACACTTTCTTCAAAGTTCATTGTCAGGGTATATGAGAAGCCAAATTAGACAGTTAAAAAACTACTCAACCAAATATGTTGATTTCAGACCATATTATTTAACATGGCATGATAACTTGGAGATATGTGTTTCAGATACTTTTAGAAACCATTCCAGACCGATTTATACTTTACAGTCAGCCACTTACAAATGAGTACGCTGTAAAGTGATATTTTCACAAAGCTTCAAAGAACTATTTCACCTTGGAAATTAAGACATGTTCTTTTAAACGAGTTATTTTCACTTTGAAAGTTTTCGCTAAGATTCATTGCAGTTCTTATTTCAAAAAGAATAAAGACTATATTCCCTGTACAAATTCCAGAAATCGATTCTGAATACTAACAACCTCTTCTGAATAAAGGTCTATAAATGTTCTTTCATCAAATGCGATATGGTTTTAAACTTTGGAATAACATATACCAAAGATTATATACAGGAGATCATCTTCCACGCCCATGGGCTACGATGGAAACAATAATTTCTAGCATAACGTTCCAGTATTCACATCATCTACCCCACCATCTTTACCGAATTTACCCCCTGTGTATAGTCGGAATACAAAATCTATTTTCAAAAGTCATCGATTACATACAATAAAATATACAGAAGACAATTCTTCACATGATCTATGCTATATCCCTCAAAACCGCATCCATTTTGGATTCCTTTTCAAATTGTTGACACTAATATTTTGGGTCTGATTTAATTTTGGACAAACCTTTTAAATTTTCCTCATTTAATCATGAATATAATCCTTTACCAAGTTAGTTCGATCTGAATAGCATGTTAACCGACTAATTAGTTAATATAGGAAATAATTTTAAAACTCTAATAAAATGCTTATACCCATGCAAATATTATGCTCTTCCATCGATGAAAAAATACGATCACCAACATTTATACGTTAATTTTCTGATCCCTCTTTATATGGACCAACTTAAACGTCCACGTGAATTGAAAATGACAGAATATCAATATTTTAAGTAGAGTTAACTAGCAAGAATTCAGAGTTTTACTATAAAACTGGTTTCCTACCGAGATTAAAGATGCCAGTCTGCCCTACTATTTATCTATAGCTGGAGGGAAAAATACTCGGATATTTACCTTTTCCAACGTCTTAAGCCTTATACGAAATGCAAACTGAAACGTCAAGTACTTGAACTCGAGTCTCTTTGACCACTCTCAAAGACGATAACCATTACACCAACTACGCACCTTTATGACAATTAATTCATTGACTGGTTTTAAAGTTTTCTTGGTAGGAAAACATTTTTCTTTTCAAATCACCATGCTAAATCCAGACTTTCGAGTTGCGGCTACGTAACATAGTGAAGAACGTTCAATTTATGTACAACGGACTG